>CABHPH010089043.1:0-43720 GCA_902168325.1 Peromyscus nudipes
CCCCCCCCCACTCTCTCTCTCTCACATACATACACACATACACTAAAAAGGTAATTAATTAGTTCTTAAGAAGGTAAGATATCTATTTTACTGTTTATAAAAAATTATCTAAAACATAATGTAGAAAACAGACCTTACATTGCAAAGACCAAGAACCTTAAACAGAAAAAGTATTATGGAGGCAGAAGCTCTCTTGGGACTCTCCACTGTACACAAAAAAGCTAACTGCAGCCAATTTTCAGTGTTACTTACTTGTCTTATATACAATCTGCTTGGCTTCTAAGTGAGCAATAGATCATTATGACTATTTTACAAAAGATTATCTGAAAATTCTGTGCCCTCATTAGTTTCTCTTTCTTTTTTTTAATCACTTGGCCAAGAAAGACATAAGCATCTGCCATGAGTGGCTTAGCTCCCTGTAAGCACAAAATCCCTAAAGGTAAACCAGAGGAGAAAGGAAGGACAAGATAAATGGATCTGAAGGCATGGCAGCATCTGCCTAAGCTACACCAACCTTGTGTTTATGTGGGGATTTACCCAAATATTTTCTACAGTTCTGCAAACTGGGGTGTTATTTAATACTGCAAAACCTGCTGTCTGTTCATAATCATTTTAACTCATCAAGTTATGTATAACTAGCAATAGTCCTGGTATGTTTCAGTTGAATCAATGACAAATGTCAGTGTAAATTAACAATTTTAACAACAATGGTAAATGTGTCTTATACTGATATTTATGTAGCGATTTTATATGTGTGTGTGTGTGTGTGTGTGTGTGTGTGGAATAAGATAGAGGCACAATAGTTCTTCCATAATAGACCATTCTTATACCTTTGAGTAGCATTTCAGCTGTGGCTCAACACATCTGCAGAGAGATAGTGAACATTTGGTTATTTTCTAAGACCAAGATTCTTTGTTTAAGAAAAGCAAGAAAACACACTGGTTATGTTTAGCAGAGATAATTGTATTTTAAAAAAAAACTTGCTAAATAAGAATTGGGACTCTGAAAGGGCAAAAACATTTTAGCATAATGGAATTAACAATTGCAAGAAGCAGGGCACTTGCTGTTATTAAAATTCACTGTAGAAAGGGGCCTCACTGAGCTGAAATTATGAGTAAAAATTTCTGCTCAGCCTGTGCCATTATACCTCTGTGCAACTGGAACTCAGACTGCTGGGGAGGAGACCTCGGTTACCGGTGTGGTTGTCTTAGGAGGAGTGTGAAGGAGCAAATGCTGCAAGTTCTACCAACTAGATTCTTCTGTTGCCATTGGAATAAATTGTGATTGCCAGGGTAAAGAAACATAGCCGGAATAATAATAATAATAATAATAATAATAATAATAATATTAATAATAATAATGGGAAGCCTAATAAAATGTCTATTTTCTTGGTCCATCTTGAATTTTCCTTCTAATGTACTGAGTAGAATTAGGAAGCCAGATTCTCACTGTGCAGAAACATGGCCCAAACCCACATGTAGCTAAAGGAAGGTCTCCCTTTAGAAGGAATAGCTTCATATGTGACACACAGCTGTTCATATTCCTATCTTACTTCTGTATGTTTGATGATGTTAATGTAATTGAATGATTTGGGCTCATACATAGTTTTATCTCATAATTATTCTGAGTATTACATTATAATACAAAAAGCAGTGTTCACTAGCTATTTTCCAGCCTTCAGTGGTATTTTCTTTTTTAAAAAAGTTGGTATAGCTGAGTGCAGGTAATTGTATAGTATGAGAACCATGCATAGACTTCGATATGGTATCAAGAAAATTAAAAAGAGATTTGCCTCAAGTATGCTGAGTACTCCAGAGAATGCCTTCAATCTCTGAGAAATTGGAAGTTTAGTCCAATCCTTACTTCAGTCCCATAAGAAAAACCACCCAGTACTTTAAAAATGCTGGTGAAGAGTAAAGTTCTGTTAGAAAAACAGAAATGTCATGGATATTTCATGATGTAGAACAACTTATATATTGTTAAAGTGATTCAAAACGGGCATTGTTCAATGCTGGGACATTCAGACCTTGTATTGATGCACTAAAGAAAAGTTACTGATGTTTTAGTTAATGAAAAAATCATGATTAAGTTGTTTCTGATTACTAATTACAGAATACAGCATATATTCATGATACTGGAAAACGAGTTACGAAGGAATAATGTCTGTCTCATACGCAAACTTAAATTATCAAGTGACAGAATAGTATGACAGAATAGTATCCTAATTTGTAAGTGTAGAAATAATAGTGTGTGTGGTTGGGAAGGACATGGTTTGCAGTGAGAAGATGTGAACTTAACATCTAGATGTACATGTGTCAACAGGTTAATTTTGAGAAAATTGCCTCTTCTGTGTTTTCTTTCATGAACAAAATGGCCTCAAACTCCAACCTTAGCAAGTCAGAAGTAGAATTAAACATGTTTAGTGTTTTTTCTTTTCCAGATGGACATATTGTTTAATTATTTAAAATTTCATATGAAATAAAGCAGATAGCAGATAGCAATGTTAATTACACTGAAGTAAACAATCTTTCAGAAATGATTATTCTGATTTGCAGCCAATTGCCTTTGAAAGCATGGTCAAGAAATATTTGCATATGAACAAGAAAGAAACTTAACTGAAAACCTTAGAAAAGTTTAGTAATTAAAAAATAAATAAAAGCAATGGAATTGTCAATGTCCTGATGACTTTTAAGAATAATTTGTTCTGAATTTGTATGTAGATCTTATAAATAAAGTGGGCATTTTAAATTGTTTGATGGATTCTAGTCTGTTGGGAGTCAAGCATGCTGAAAGTAGAGTTTAGGGATGAAAGAGGACAGAGCAAAGATAGTTTTCTGGTTGCTTGTCATACACATATATTGGCAGAGTATCTTGGGTAGAAGCCAGCTTCTTCACAGCTTCTACTCCATAGGAAAGATTCTGTTAGCAGTAACTACATAGCAACAATAAGTTTGATTCATGAGTAGAGAAAAGAAGTAAATATTTTAAAAGGGAAATTTAGGACCAAATGGATATTTATTAAAAAGTTCTTGAAGTTATTATTGAAAGAAAATTTACTACTTGATTATAAAATATATCACATATCAGACTTTCAATATTCAATCTTTTCTGTGATTTTTGAAATCGTACTCTTTATTAGTAAAAAAAATAAGCATTAGGGCAAAAAAATAAAAAAAGAAGAAGAAATCCAGCAAATTGACCTTTAGTAGAGCTTCTACTGGAAAAATAAATAAACCATACCAATTGAATATGAAGAAAATCATTTAGGAAGGTTGAGAAACCTTTTAAATATACCAAATAGACACGACCTTTGTGCACGTCTGTCTGTCTGTATATATACTGTAGTTTTGGTTATGTAAAAAAAGGTAGAGATGGCTAAAGGGAAAACTTCAATGACAGAGTTTGTTTTGTTGCATAAATATAGGGCTTTTTTCATGTATTTTCCCAAAACACAATTATTGTTAAAACCTAGTAATACATATTCTCAAAGTAATAAAAATTATATTCACTTTCTGTGTTTATGTTAATACGGCACTGATTTACTTTTATCCATAACACACCTGCTTTAAGGATAAGGATGAAAATTAATAGCCTTCTTCTAAGAGACAAACTGACCACTTCATCAAATAAATAAGTATTAAAATTAGGCTTATCAGTTTTTAACTTTTGCTAGAAAGTAATAGAATGCATCTCTATTTAAAAAGAAAAAAGTCAAACACAAAAAATGTAATTTTAAATGTTTCTGAAATGAAAAAAAAGAGCCTTCAAAATTCTTCTAAGGGCTGCAACAATGCTCTCACTACATTTATTTCATTGACACATAGAGGGAAGGTTCTTTGAGCATTCGTTTTAAAATTAACTTTGGGAAAGGGAAGATATATGCTTGGCTTCGTAATAACCATTATCTATTAAACAAGTATCAGAAGGATTTTTTCTGAATAAGCACTATTAGGGAAAACTAAGAACACCCAAAGGAAAGAAAGTAGAGATATAATTGTAAGAATGAGTGAAATAACATAATGACAACAAAAACAATTTAAAGACTTTAGCCAGCCTTTGAAAATTTGCTTTCATTTCATCGTGCTTTACTGTAATTTTCATAGACAGCCTATAATTTCAAATGAGCTGTCTTTACTCCCAATGCTATTTATAAAGATAAACTAATTTAATTTACTGTAGAGTGAATTCTGATGAAAAAAACTAAGCTGTCTTCTCCCCCTCCCCATCACTTCCTTCTGCATTTAGAAACTCAAGTCCATCCCTGAAGCCCAGAAAACTGACCCCTTCTCACTTGGCTGTTACATTTTGTGCATTAGAGCCATGCCCAGCTTCCTTCCTTGCATTTCTGATGAACTCAAATGTACCCAACGATATTTAAGACAGCTTCCACTTCCATTTACTATTCCATTAAATATTATAAAAATAGAAATTTGTTCATGTTTGAAGTGCCCATGCCTTTTTTGTATCTTGTTTTTGTGTTATATATGTCATTAAAACACTTAAGCTCTAATGCTTCCCACAGTCACATCAGAGTAGCAGAAGGAATTGGTGAATATCCCACCTGATTCTCTGATGAAGAAAGCCACTGGACATTGAGAGATGGGGCCTGGGAAGCCCAACACCAGACAAAGGTTCTGGAACACAGCCTGTAGAGTGTAACAACATATTGACAAATGTTTCAGTGACCTAGAAAGTGTCTTTAAAGGTTAAAAGGCATTGTACTTAGATTAACAATGAACATGGCAGTTCATTTTCTCAGCACATCCACTAGAATTCTCATCTCTCTGAATACCCAGAGACATTGTGCTCTGTGGATTTTCTTTACCCAATGAATAGGTTTGCTTACTTAATGAACCTCTTCAATGCACATGAAAAACAAAGGGAACCTTTTACCTCAAATGGTAATTTCTGACCTGAAGAGATGAGCCAAATGTTGTATTTTCTTCCTCTTGCTAGTCTTGGGTATTATAGTTTGGTCCACTGACTTAGGGACCTCTTTGAATTCACCTTATAAATAACTAATGTATACTTGTTTTGTGATTGAAATGAGGGGCAGATTTTCTTGACCCTTCTGATTTTCAATTCTCTATTGGTATGGATTGTATTCATAACAGTTTCTGCCTTATCCAGCTGTGGACTTTGAAGGAAACTCTTGTGTGCTGACATCCACTGCTCTTTGCCAGCAAGTCCTCCACTCTCTTGAACTTTGCCAGTTCACACAGGATGGGGCCTCCATTGACCTCTGCTACATTTGACTTCTTTTTCTTTCTAGACATGTAGGAGATGATTTTTATATTAAAAGGTTCCTTTTAAACTTAATTGTTATCCTTTTATCTTATCATGAAATAGCTATAAATATTTTTTAACAAACTATTGAAAACCATTTATATTTTATTATGTTTCCTATATTATTTTTTCAAAAGAGATTATAACATTTTCAGAAGTATATGTACACAAGCTACACTTCTATGAAATAGTTTCTTGTAGAATTTTTTTTGTTATTTTCTTCCTGTTTCTCTTCTCTGAATTTTATGTTGTTTGATTCTCTGGATTTCATATTGATTTATTTATTGACTGCTATAAATCAATTGCAAAACTAAACTTCATGTAACAGTGTCAAAGAAAATATATAACAACCATAATATAAATCAATAATGCCTTTTCTTTTGTTCTGGGCAACATAATTATATATCTTATTTGTTAGCAAATAGTTCTAAAAAATAAATGAGTAAATATAATCCAGCATTTTATCCCAAAGCAGTTACACTTCTCAAATATGCTATCATATAAAATGTTGGTACATATGAGTTTGCAGAAGAGATGATATGAATCTTTTAAATCTCTGAATGGCATATTTCCATATGTAAGCTAACATCCATATTCCTTTATTCCTTTTGCTATTTAGTGGAAATACATTGCTGTGGTTAATATCAGCTTTTCTTTTAGTCATAGTAGGGAACTTACTGATTTTCTTTTTAGTTAGAAAACATTTTACTAACTTACTCTACAAACATCTCTATTTCAATTTTCATAGCTGGAAAGCACTCAGAAGAACAAAGTGTTCTAATTATCGGTTCCCTCTAGTGTTTCATTCAATACATTTGTACCCTTGTGTTAGCTCTGTTTCCTTTAAACTCAGCCTTAGTCAGAGGGGCCCCTGATTAAACACCATGAAAGGCTGAGCACCATTCAATATGGTTCCTATACTTTGTTCTTAAGCTGGTTTTACTTCTACTTTTTCCCTTTACACTAAGGATTTTTTTTTTTGCTGTTTTGCTCATGATTCTGTGTAACCATTCCACTCTAAATTTAATTTAATAAGTGCCCAATGTATGTATAAGTGCCCAAAATATATGCTCAATATTAGGGTAAATTTGTTTACTCAAGCAAAGAAAAGCCAAGGTCAGCTGATTTTGGCAAATTTCGTATTGCTATCAGAGCAAAGCTCCTTTCCTATACTACAAAAGTTCAGAGTCAGGTCAAATTCTAACATCCAGAAAGAGCATCCTGTTGCTTTCTGAAAAATAAACTGACCCATTAATAAATACCTTGTCCGAATAGTAAACAAGTGCAAAAACATGCTTGCTGCAAAATTTTACCAGCACACTCTTTGAATCCATGTGTCTCATAGAAAGTTTAGGTGTCTTAGTAACTCTCAACCATTTGTGTTTGTGAAGGCTGTTTGATTACCACGGACGTGTGCCCCCGCCTCCTCGAGCGGTCATCCCACTGAAGCGTCCCAGAGTGGCTGTCAGCGCCACTCGCAGGGGAAAAGGCGTCTTTTCCATGAAAGGGGGGTCCAGATCTACTGTTGGTGGGTCATCTTCGTCAGGCTCTAAACGTAAGTAACATTCCCTGTTTTAGTTTCCTGTAAATAAAAGTAGAAATAGCCATCATTAATAAAGGCCTACACTGAATGGTTACCTGGTAATTATTATTATAAAAACATGAATAATTACCTACTGTTAAATTCTATCATATTGCACTACAGTAGACAGACGGTAAAAAATATAACCCAGGACTGACTTTAATAGAATTTTATCGTGGTAAATTACACTATGCTCTCAGCCTAGTTGGCGTGTCATAGAATGAAGACGGGAAACGGAACATATTGCTTACAGTGAGCAAACACTGTCACGTTAAAAGGGGTACATAGTCTTGCTTTTCGGGGAAACATGAATATTATGTGCTTGAATATGTTAGAATTAGGATAATCAAGATTAAAGTTGGAAAAATGATACAACTTTTGAAGCATAACTTAGCAATTATCTTAGGTCTCAAGGAGAGATATGCATCTGAATATGTATTTCATAAATAATTGAAACTCCTTACATGATTTCATATATGTCAGTAAAATGTAGAGATGTCAGCTTTGTAACTAAGTGTGTATATTAGAAAATTTCATATGGACTGACTGAGAAAAATCTCTACATTTGTATTAGAATACAATAGCTAAAGAAAATTATAACAAAATTTTCTGTCTTCCTTGAAATTCTATTTTAGTACAGAAGTAGGAGATAAGGTGTTATACCATTAGTATATGAGAAAGAAAATCTTAGAGGAAGCTGGGAGAGTTGTGGTTCATACAGTGGCCTGTGACTATCTCTTCCCAGGGATACTTGAGCTGAAACCTGAAGGAACTGAGGGGCAAAAGCATGTACACTTAGCGTATCAGGGCAGAGCAAGGAAAGGTAGTCAGACATTAGAACTGCCACAGTGAAGCAACAAAGAAGCCATTGAAGCTGGAGGAGCAAGTGGAGGGACTGTGGCTAAAGACAGGAACCCAGAGCATGTCCCAGGGTACTTTGGTAGGTTTTGCTTACTCCATTTCACAACCCTTTAAGACATGGATGACAAATATCCCAGTTTTATTGATGAAAATTTGTATCTTTTCCTATGGAAATGTGAAAAAACAAAGATAAACAAAGAAATAAAAACATTTATTCACCCAAGATCTGGCACTGATGACATACCAAAGGAGCAATTTTGTCCAAGTCTATCTTAGCGAATCAGTGAGTTTATCAGGGCTGCAGGAGTGTGGCTGCAGGGTCATTCACAGGAGTATTTTGGACTCATGAGCAGCCACATCGCTGAAAAGCCCACACCAGCAGGGGTGATGATCTATGAAAGCTGCATACCTGGAGCTCCCTGCATGACTTGCACCCCAGCCAGAGGACTCTCTGTCTCTGTCTCTCTCCCTCCCTCCTTCCTCCCTCTCTCCCTCCATCCCTACTCTCTTTCTTTCATCAACAACTGATACAGCTTGTATAACCCTTGGTGGGGAAGGGGCAGTATATGTCTTATACACTATAGGAGCTTCCAGAGACTTGGGCAGTTGAGTTTGGTTCCTGAGTCTTATGGATCTCTGTCCAAGAAGAATTGTGTCAATACAGAGAGAACAGCTACAGGACAACAAGCGCAGGGCAGCAAACTTGTAAACCAGCAGTCACAACAAAAAGCCAGACCCCTTGATTCTCACACCAAGACATAGATACTTACTGCCACATCATCAGAAATATTAAGAATCACTATCAGATCACTCTGTTTTTTATGTGAAAGTGGCCTATGACATAGTGCAAGAAGAAGCAACAAATGATTTCTAGAAACATGAGTTTTGTTTGCTGAGTTCACTGAGATGTTATCTCAGCTAATCCAACCACAATAATAGCAAATAGATTTGCTATTATGAAGTCTGTTCTGCAAATGGACAGTGCAGATTTCATTTTGAGTCAGAATATGAGAAAAGTGATGTCTGGTGAAATGTCTAAATGCTCTAATATGTTTTTAGATTGACATTAAGAGTAAAGGAAGTTATTGAATTTGGCTCTTGTGGAAACATGAAGATCAAGTTGCATTCTAGGTTTGCATTTTTTTATATTCACATTTTTAGAAAGAGAAATATCAAAAAGCATTGTATACTTCTTATCCAGAGCTCACTGGTAAAGTGGTCTGTGAGCAAAAACTCCCCTGGCATCTGAATATGCAGTTCAACATTGAGTCTTACTCTCAACTCTGCAGAACATTTATAGTCCCTTACCTCAAACCCTACAGTCCAGAAGCATAGTTTAAAGTGGGTACTTATAGACAGATATATTTGCTTCCAAATATCCCCCCAGGAGATGGCACCTCCTGATCTTAGAGGCACTGATTTAGGAAAATGCTTGATGGTGCACGTCTGGGCCATTCTCTGACAGGTACCATCTTATAAACATCAACTGCTTAGTTGTCATGTGTTACCAGGAGAAGCCTGAGGAAAGCAGGAGCGTATGAAGATTGTTTTGAAGCCAGTGCCTCAATATTGAAATAGTTCAGTTAGCTTTTTTCTCCTTTTTAAATTTCCAGCTGGATTGAGAGGGTGAGAACTGTAAAACTCCTCTCAAGATCTTATTAAGAATTTCTCTCAGTTACGGAACAATGATTCCCACCCAGGCAGAGTGTTTTCTCCTGTGTGCATAGAGCTATGTTTGGCATTAAATGGATGGCAGATTGGAACATAAATACACCCTCTTTGGAATTGCTTTCATGATAGAAGTTTATATGTCCATTCCTGAGTATTCTAAAAATATGTAAAGCTTTCCCTGGTGGGAGTGAGTCTATGAATTGTTTAAGATGTATTTGTTCTTTTTGTATGTGTATGAGTGTTTTACAACATGTGTGTTTGCATACTATGGGTATGTCTTATTTTTTTCCTTGAATGTTCCTTTATCCTTAGATTAAAATAACACCCAATTCCATTTTAGTATTTATGATAGCTGTTGTCTCAAGCATTTTACATACAAGTTTATTTATTATTCATGAGTATCCTGTAAATATTCTCACCGCTTCCATTCTACAGGTGTGGAAAGGCAGAAATATTGAGAAACACTGTGAATATCACAGAATTACCAGTAACAAATGCAGGAGCTACATCCTAGAAGTGTAGTGCATGGGATAAACACCTGTGTTTCTATCTTTCAGCAAGTTGTCTAAACTGGAGAACTGTGAATGTTATAAAATATAATATTACATTTGCTATTTTAACCTTGAGTTTTACTTTGTGTGATTCTGTATTTTGAACTTTCCATCTGGATGGTTAGGTTGCATTCTTGTATCAATTTCCTAAAGTTGTAACAATCAGAGGTTGGAAAGACTAAAGGAGCAGGAATTTAGAGGCTGTATATCCAGGATATCTGAGACTGAGCGAAAAAACGCAATGTACTTCCCTGTGTCTTTATGCACATTCTCTTCTCTGCCTCGCTGTCCTGGAACTCACGTCGACCAAGCTGGCCTCGAACTCACAGGAATCCACCTACCTCCACCTCCCGAGTGCTGGAATTAAAGGTGTGTGCCACCACCACCTACCTGGCTACTGTCCTCATTCTTATGTTGGGTGTATTTGTCATTGCTTCTGTTTGTGCTGTTAAGGTGTGTGTGTGTATGTGTGTATATGTGTGTGTGTGTGTGTGTGTCAGAGTTCAGTGCTGGGTGTCTTCCTCTATAGCTCTCCAATTTTTTCTTTAAAATTTCTTACCAATATTTTGATCAGATTCTCCCTCTTTCTTTACCCCTTTCAAAATCCATCCTTCTTTCTAATGTACCCAATACTTCATGTTTTTCCCCATCAAGAACACTTTGTGCTGAATAAATATTTGTGGATAAGTGGTCATTCACTGGTGCATGGTTGGACTACCAGGGGCTTCACACTGAGAGTTGACTCTCCCACGAGGTATCAATTTCTAATAGCGTCTTCTCTAGGTTGAGAATTCATGCTCACATACCGTCTCCATTCTAGGATTTGGTCTGGCTTGGGTTTGCACATGTCTTGTGCCAGCTGTCATAACTGCTGTGAGTTCATGTGTGTAGTTGAATTACTGTGTCCAAAGGATACTGTTTCCATTTCTTCTGGCACTTACATTCTTTCTGCCTCCGTTTCTGCACGATATCTAGACTTTGGGAGAAAAAGGTATGGTATATATACTCCATGTAGGACTGAGAACTCTGCAGCCTTTTTGTCTTCATGTTGGCCAGTTGTAGGTCTCTGTGTTAATCACTATCTACTGAAAATTGAAGCTTTCCTGGTGAAGATTGAGAGAGGCAATAATCTATGGTTATAATGATAAGTAATTGGTGATGGTTTAATACTATGGCCATTGAACAAAATAATAGCACTAGTTTATCCTCAGGGCCTATGGCTAATCTATACATAGGTTCTTCAACTGAAAATGGTACCAGGTATGGGTTTCATCATGTGGAATGGAATTTAAATCAAATTAGAAAAGTTGTGCTTATTTGACCTTTGTGCCAAAATTGCACCAGCAGCTATGTCCAAGTTTGCAATTATTATAACTCACAGGGTTCATAGATGAAACTTTTCTCCTCCAATGAAGTGCACAATACCTTCGGCCACTTTGAAAACTATCCCAGTAGAGATGAAGCCTCCAAATTAGTACCAGCTTGATTTCTGCATGTCCTATGAATGAAATTTGTGGTGTGTTCAGCAATATGTTCTCACCATCAAGTTCTGGAGGATACATAAGTGGAGCGGCAATATCCTGTAAGGTTTGGGAAACTATAGAATCTCACTATTCCATAATGTCAAAAGAAGGAGTAACCCATTCCTGGCATTTAGCTCATTTGTTTGTTTGTTTGTTTGTTTGTTTGTTTGTTTGTTTGTTTATCGATTGATTGTTCTCCGGTGTTTAGTACAGTTACCCCTATGGGTATCCAAAATGAAATGTACATATCTGAAAATTCAAAGCTAACATCAACAAATGAGAGAAAATGTGCAATGTTTCTCTTTCGTTTGTGTTATTTCACTCGGTGTTACTGTTTCCAGCTCTATCCGTTTTCTTGTATAATTAGCCTGGTTTTTAGAAATAGCCAAATTTTACAATCTTAAATCACAAATTAAAATTCTAAATAAAGTGAAAAATTATGCTGTTATATCGGCACAATCTGAGTAAATATTTATTTTACTCTTTTATTATTAGGCTTTCTCATTATTTAATGAATTGGCAAATGAAGAAGAGGAAATTAGCAATATAACTCAGATAACATTATTTCTTATTTCAGAATTTTTAGTATGACTGAATTCTGCAGAGTAGAAAAATAATGTGAAGTAAAATATATTATTGCCCAAATTTCCCAAAGGTGAATATTGATGACTGGCAACCATTTTAAATAGCTTTCTTTTTGAAAAATTAGAATTTCTTTCTTTTTACCATAATTACTATTTATAATTTTTCACTTTTTGAGAATACCAGGCACAAGAAGTCCTCTATTAAATTGTTGGTCAGGGTTATGAAAGGGATCTTAAAACACTGCAGGTTATTGCTGTTGCCTTTGCTTGCCCTCCAGATGTGTAAAGTAAGTCACTATTGTTAAAGACACTATGCACTCCAGAAAGAGGGCCTAGAGTCTCCTGAGCTAGAACTGACCTGAATGCCTTCTCCTTGTGGACTAGTCTTCATAGTACCACAAGCACCATGTACGCTTGCAAAGGAAGGAAATTAACAGTAGTCCTATGAAGCTATGACATCTATGAATCACAACAATGATTAAGCTAAGGCTGCAGTGGTGGCATGCATACCTTAGTGGTTACCAATAGTGTTCTAATTGTACGTTAAGATCCACTCAACAAGAGAGAAATCATTCTCTCCTGGTACTGGAAACCTAGCCTACTCTCTGGGGCTAATAATTTATCAGTCCTGGAGGAAAACCTCCAATCACCACTTTACTAAACAATCAGAACCCCTATATACATTCTAAATATTTTCCCTTATACCTACAGATAAGCAAAGTCCTCAGCACTCACAGAGGAAACTTTTCTTTATCAGAGACAGTGATCATTACAGAAAACCACAATAATCAATATCCACGATATAGCTCCCCCATGTAAGGCTCAGGGATCATTGTGGAAGAGGGGTCTGGAAGAATGTAAGATCTGGTGTATCAAGGAGTTTACACCAAATGTGTCTTCTAGGATAGAACTATACCAAAAAAGTCTCACCAACATAACTACCTAAACCTGAGGTGAACCAGGACAACACTAGTAGACATGCTAATGTGGATGAGTGAAAGCACACAGGGTCTCAGTACTATACAAACTACAGGAAACTGAATAAGGAGCGATGAGAGTGGGAGAAATATTCTTCCTAAAGTAAGAGGACATCAATTTGTGATCCAATACTATTTACTCATGCCGGAAAACATATATACAAATGGCATTATGGAGATTGAGCAGGTCGTGTTTAGGTATTTAGGAATATATATGTATATAGCAACAATTAATGAAAAAGAGGTCATGAATTATAATGCATATATATACATATAAACGCAGCATTCCGAGTCCATTCACTATTGTTTTTATGTATAAGATATGTGTTTATGGCTGACCCTTGGTATTGGATAACCAACTAGAGGTCTCATTCTTGAGGGAGACTGGTTATCTTTCAGTCAGCAGGCGTTAATTGCCAGTAGCTCTTCATTTATGGGTGGTACCTTGTGAGAGGTTTCTCCGTCTTCATCGGCATATCTACTGGGTGTTCTTTTTGTTTGTTTGTTTGGTTTTGTTTGTTTGTTTGTTTTTGTTTTTCGAGACAAGTTTTCTCTGTACAATTTTGGTGCCTGTCCTGGATCTTGCTCTGTAAACCAGGCTAGCCTCAAACTCACAGAGATCTGCCTGGCTCTGCCTCCCGAGTGCTGGGATTAAAGGTGTGTGCCACCACCACCTGGCCTACTGGGTGTTCTTATTGATCAGTTTATTTAGACAACCATTTTGTTGAGACTTTATGGGCACAACTTTGCTGACCTGACAAATGTATATATGACACAGTATCAGAGCAGATGTCCCAGTCCTTGCTCTGATACATTTCCATCATCTTACACATCAATGTCTTCCATTAATTTAAGTTACAATATCTACTGGGGGGAAATTACAATTGATATCCTTCAGTGAACATCAATGACAAAATAAGTGAGAGATTATTGTAAAAGCCACAAAGCATCCACAGGAAGTTAGAGGTAGCCCAATTTAATATAAGAAATGGTTATTGACTGCTTTTCTTAATAGTAAGATGTTTTGTGTTTGCATCTCGTTAGAAAAAGCATGCCATTATAGTGGGAATAAACATTACCCAATGACATATCATGAATGTTTGGCAAAGTGACACCAAGTATTCCTATCCTTCCACTCTCCAGGACAAAGTATGAGTGTATTCAGCTTTTGAGACTATCAAAACAGTGGAGACAGATGGCCAAAGTAGTTATAGAAAGTCTATTAGAATTTTTAGTTAAGTATATAAAAGTCAATAAGTTTGGAAAATAAAATCAGACACTATTCCTTCAGGGAGTCTGTATCAAAGAACAGAAAGGTCTGACTGTCTAGCATCCTGTGTGTTCCAGAGTGTACTGAACTTATAGCCCTTGATTATTCCTTCAATCCCTGCATTCATTTCTCTAGTTTCTATCTTGAAAATCTGAATGATACTTATGTAATCTTCATATCCTTATATGAAGCAAATGTGTACTGCCAGCAATGCTGGTTAAACAAAATGGTTTCTAAATAACATACTATAAGACATCTCTGTGCTCCATTACCATTCAAGAAGGACTTAGTCTTCCCATGGTAGAATTATAAAAGCATATGAGCATAGGCCCTGCCAATAACTCAACAGAAGATCTCTGCTTCTTCTCCCTCGGCTTTATAACCAGGGTAACACTGAGAAAGAATGTTATCTACTCTAACAGATCTCTGACTCGTTTCCTTGACTTCATGATCTTCATTACTCTTATTAGCTCAGCAGCAGGATACAACATCTTTGCCAATTTCACACCAAAATCAAAATTACTGCAAGTGACCATATAAGAATCCAGAATCTGTTTCTCACGGAGCATCTGGCCTGTGCTTCCCTTCCTCATTGTTATCCATACAGTCTCTGAGCTGAATTGGAATCTTACCTTATGGTTTCATTGTTTGTTTGAATTTTTGAGACAGGTTTTCTTTGTGTAGCTTTGGTTGTGTTGGAACTCGTTCTGTAGACCAGGCTGGCCTCAAACTCACAGAGATCTGCCTGCCTCTGCCTCCTGAGAGCTGGGATGCCTTGCGTGCGCCACCTTGTCTGGCTTCCCTCAAGGTTTCTAAACTCATGTTCATATAGCTCTAATTGAAAGGTTTCCTTCATCTTAAGAAATGTTTCACCAGCTTCATTGTGTTATCTTACAAATGCACAAATAAACATCATTAACAATTTCTCTGTATTCAAGGTCCAGCTCGGGTAACAGGACTCTGGGACCAAATTTAGACCTTTCTGGTCTTGAGGTCACCACATCCTCTAAACCCAAACTAGGTGTTCATCTTCAATTTATAGGACTTAAGCCCCATGCTTGATGTTCATTATTTGTGTGTACATATAATCCCTTTATTTTTATAGAAGTGTAGTTAACTTAGTTAAATCTTGCTCAGAGTATACTCAGATATTTGTGGAACATACTACTAATAATGTTTTTGCTTTTTGAATTTTAACTTTGTCATTCATTTATTTCACAGTTGGAAAAGAACCACAGCTTTAGCTACATTGAAACTCAAATGTGAGCCATCGGCTACACCTAGTCAAAGAGAGAAATGGGGCAAATCCTGCTCTTTTCTAAGTTCAAAAGAAATGAGACTTTTGTGGACTTTCAAGCTCTCTTGTAAGATCTGCCCTTTCTTTTAATGAGATTTATATTTCTGGATGAAGTCTACAAATGCCTTCTAGTCCTAGGTCAGAAGTCTAGTACTTTATGGCTATTTTTAAAATCAATAATCAAATCCCATAAAATAACTATTTTTATTTTTACCTAATACTTTACACTCATTCAATTAATCAGAACCTACCACATGACAAGCTTCATTTTTCATGCATGAAACAGACATGATGCTGAGGAGCTAATATTACAAAGCCAAAGTAAACATGACCCTTTATTAAAGAGAGTTATGATTTGATGGGCACATTATAGTTGGGGGAAGTTTTGTTGTTTGAGCTTTTCAGTTATTTCTCATTATATTATGAATTTATATTATTATATTTTATAGTAAGTTGTTTACAAACTTTTCCCACCAACTATAAATTCCATGAGTTCAGGAAGGCAGCTCACTATAAATAGTCCATGGCTTAGGGGTAAAGAGAAACTCAGACAGACATAATCATTGTCATTCCTCCTTAAACTTGACTATATTGCTTCTGTTCTATATAATTCTATATAAAGTAAACATATTACTTCTCTCATATTCAATTATATTCCATAAAGTAACCTGAATAATAAATGCTTATATTATTTTAAGAATGCATACAGTTGGGTGTTGGTGGCACATTCCTTTAATCCCAGCACTTGAGAAGTAGAGGCAGGTGGATCTCAGTGAGTTCGAGGCCAGGCTGGTCTGCAAATTGAGATCCAGGACAGCCAGCACTGGTACACAGAGAAACCCTGTCTTGAAAACAAAACAAAACAAAAACAAAACAAAACAAAACAAAACAAAAACAAACAAACAAAAGAGAATACAAGCTTCACATAGTTATCATGAGGAGTACATGCAATTGCTTGTAAGTATCTCCTAAACAAATGCTAGATGCATGGTTGCACAGAGTAGACAATTAATGGACAGTTAGAGAATGAAATGCACTAATTTTTTACTTTATTTTTCTCATTATAGAAACATATAGAAATAATGATTATTTATGTATAAAGGTATAAGCCTTATGAATAAATATATGTTAATACATATAATTCTATTCCTAAAAAATTCTTTGGATAAAAATTGCTCTGACTTATTTTAGCAAAATTCTTTATAGTTTGGCTTTTGAAACTATTTGCAAGATTGGTAAATTAGCCTCTGTGTATTGAATCACCTTAAAATAAATGCAAGAAAAAAAAACATGCAGATGTAGAAGCAGATGAAATGAAGTCACAGGTAAGATTTCCACAAATTTACATTAGAGAAATTAATTCTTATCATTTTTCTTCAAGTACCTGAATTAAATAGTGTGATTGATTAATAGTAAACAAAAATTAAACTGATGATTATATTTTTCACATTAGTCAAAATTGCCTGTCACAACAACGAAAGTAGTAAGGTTTACAGACAGAAGACCTAGACTTCAACCTGAACCCCATATGTGCAGATTAGCTGATTCTAAGGAGTTGTAGCAATTGTATTCTCTGGCTTCTTATTCACAAAATAAAATACACAAAAGACTGATAATTAAGTTCTACGCAAATTTACTTTTAAATTTAATATTGTAGCAAAGGCTTTGGAAATAAAAAGTATCATAAGTTATTGTTAGTAGTAAGGTTTACATACTTACAAACACTTATAAGTTTTATAAATAGTTGACATCACATACGGTGAGGGTGAGGTGGGGCAACAGACTATACCCATGTCTCGAGCCCACTCAGTTTCAATTCCATGGTTCACTCAATTCTTCTAACATAAAAATCTATTCACTTCATAGGAATCTGGGTCCACCAAAAGTACCTACTGGTGTCTGCCATACATCTTGGCTTTCGGTTGGGTTGTGGCATTGCAGAAGGGATTGACACAGCTTACTAATTAGATGTTTTCTTCTTGTTGTCATAAAACTACTAATTGCATAGTAATGGTACCACTCCTATGACCTCATCTATCCCTCACTACCTCAAAAATACTTTACCTTCAAATACTATTAAGCTCTGAATACGTGCAAGGAACATTATATTGACTGAACCGGTTATATTTAGGACTTGATATGTATATCCATATATCATATATGCCATAATAACAATGAAAAAAAGAGGCCATGGATTTGAAACAAAGCAAGAAGGGGTCTATGAAGGTTTAGAGGAAGGGAAGTTTAAATAAGAAGAAATTATAGTACAAAAAAGAGCAGAAAAATAGATTTGCAGTATTAAGAATACTAAACATAGAATATCAAATATATATTCCAACCATGAAACCCAGAGTTTCAAATGTCTGTACTATTACTATTTATTTTGTCAAACAATTCTTTGCATGATGGTGAGATAGCTTGTGCATTGTAGAATAATCAACACGTCAAATATTCATGAGACATCACCCTCCAGTTTTAAACTGTCTTTAGTTAGTGCAGTATGGCCACTACAGGCAAAGTCACCCCCAGTTAATAACCATTGATCTACAGACTTAGCTCTAGATTCTTTATTTGTCTCTGAATAGACCAGATCCAGGGGTGATTAAAATAAATTGAACTGTTTTTCACTACATAAATCAGAGATGCACATCTAGGCAGATCATGTCATCCTGCATGCCTAATTTCCTTTATAGATCATATCTCATGTTACAGAAAAAGGCCCAATCATCATCTTTGTTTACTATATCAAAATATAATAATATTTATCACAAAATAAATGTACTCTAGAGAAAACAGGTCTGCAATGATTTAATATGACTTTACTTTTTAATAAAATTTTACAGTGATACTTTAGGAAAATATTTCACTTTATCTGTATGATGGAAACTGACTCCTACTTTCTCAAACACTGTTCTTCCTTCCACAAAAGTCAATGTATCTTATGAGCTAGTACTGTTTTCTGATGTTATTTACTAGTTTTAAATTCTGGCACTATAATTATACATAGAAAAATAAATTATATTACACAGGACCGGAGCAAAAAATACTTGCATTTTCTGTAATGTTTTGTAATTTTTATTGGATAATTTATGCAAAGAAAAGTTTTTCTTGAAGTACCAGTACTAATTTTCATAAAACACCTTGTAATATATAACAAGTGTATATCCTTACATTAGGAAAGACTCATTGTGCATATTAACTGAGGATGCCACCTCTTATTGTCAGCTCCCTAGCTTCTTCTTCCCCCTTGACCTCTTTGCTAAACTTTATGGTCACATGCTCAGCTGCCCAGTTTTCACCTGTGCTTGGTATCCCACCCAAACACTAAAGCCTTGGTCCAATGCAATCAGCCATCACCCCTCCCTTAAACCATTCTCAGAGCCTCAATGATTCACTAATTCTGCCCATCATCCTACAGACTCTTCAAATTCAGTATGGTGCTGAGATGTCTTACAGTTGCCACCATGACATCTGGAACCAATGTCCACTTCTCCTCTCTGCTGCACTTCCTAATTCCTTATTCTCTCCTTCCACTTACTGATTTTCCTCCAGCCACATTCATTTCTTTGCCCAAAACACCTGCCTATACTCTTTCTCCATCCTGTGTGTTCTGCTCTACATCAGTCCTATCCACCAGCCTTTATCCCCTCTGCCTGCTTCCTCCTTTCACTGAGATTTCTGTTGACATATCCTCTTATCACTGAAAATTTCCCCACCACTTTGTATAAAATTAAAAATCTCTTGGGAAAAACCAAGCCCTCCCTAACTTCTGTCTTATTTTTATCTATAGTGTATACGTTTGTTCATTGCCATCTTCCATTCTGGGTAAGAGTTCCATAATTTATAGGAAATTTCTCATTACTGTCCCGTGCTGTATCCTCAGGTTCTGGGAGGAATATTTATGATAATCTATTTCCATTAATACCATTTAGCTACATGCCAAAAAATAATTGTGGCCTTGTCAATAGACTTTCAACGAAAGAAGAAGTAGAGGTAACATCTGAGAGGAGTTAGTTTGAGAGGAGGATGCCTTGCTAAAGAATGGGATCAGAGATAAGGACATGTTTAGTGCTGGTGACTTTGAACTGACTACTTCAGGATTGAATGTTATATGTCAGGTGGAAGTGATGAGTCTGGGACTGCTTGACACATTTAAGGAAAGGCCAGTAGTTGCGAACGCAGCTTCTAAGCAGTAGAAAGAACAACAGAGATTGGAGCAGGGCAGAGGCTCTGGAAATGGATGAAACAGAAATACCTTCCACAAATTTGTAAATGTTCAGTGATAAAATTCATAATCTTCAGTAGTTACATCTAATTTCTCAATCTGTTAGTGAATAGTTTTAATCATAATTTTCTAACAGTAAGTTGACTGAAAATATTAAGTACTTATAGAAAAAAAAACCCAGATATCACTCTTCCAATCTTTGTATTTTATGGGCATTGTATTATCTGCAATGTATCCTCAGACATGAGGATTATGGATTAAAGATGAATTAGGAAAAATTTAAAAAGTTAGTTGCCAAAATCATTCTTTCCTTTCTCTTTCTTTCATCATAGAATTTTGACAAGGCACAGGTACAGTTCTATGATGACCATGATTTTGAAGCCCCTGGCTGTTTACTGTTTCCCAGTCGGTCAGCAGCTCCTAGGATTAATGTTTTATGAATTTTAGTGCCTGCCACATACACAAAGGGTTGAAAATAAAGTGTTAGCCTGGTTCAGCATGAAGTCACCATATCTACATATACACATAGTGCAAACTTTCTAGTATTTATTGTTTATTATGTCTAGACACTGAACAAAGTTCTAATGTGATAACAGAAAAGAAAGAATTGAGCCGGGCGGTGGTGGTGCACACCTTTAATCCCAGCACTCGGGAGGCAGAGGCAGGCGGATCTTTGTGAGTTCGAGGCCAGCCTGGGCTACAAAGTGAGTTCCAGGAAAGACGCAAAGCTACACAGAGAAACCCTGTCTCGAAAAACCAAAAAAAAAAGAAAATGAAAAAAAGAAAAGAGAGAATTGAAGGCACTCTTTCCATAGAAGGAATTTAGTTCTAGAACCTAAGGATGGATACATTTGTTAATTTACCCCACGTACCACAGCTGCCCCGAATTCTACCTCTCAAGTTTTCAAAATCTGGCTTATGATGACAAGACACGAATTTTTCTTTGGCAGTGTATCTGATTTAACATCTCTCTTTAAGCTGTTAAAACCATTTTTAAATAAACAGGATTGATTCAGTCCCTAAACCTTCAAGGCAGGAACCTGAGTAATCAGTAAAAGGATGAGGGAGACTATAAAGGAAAAAAAAAAAACAAAACAGAAAATACTGAAAATTGGGGCTGCTGAATTTCCTGAGTGCCTAATCAAGAGGTATTCACTCAAGAAATGGATGGTTTACTATGGAATATAGACATGCAGAAGAAAAGTCAATAATCAGTGACAGTGTGGCAGTAAATGTGAGGTACCATTAAAGAGATTACAGGTGAGAACTCACCCTTCAGTGGGTTTGGAAAGGAGGAATTCATATGCAAACAAGTCTCAACCCTAAAATCTCGCTTAGATTTTGAGAGACCCATTTAGAAACAGAAAAAGCCTTTGATTAGAGAAACATGTTTACACAATAATACAGTACAGCATGAATCATGGCAAGTTCTTCTTTTACCACTTACTGGTCTTATTGATGCTGTGATCATGATACTAAGTAGTTGTGTTTATTTCCTCTAAGGTAGAGGATGGGAATTACACAGGCAGAAAACCTTCATGTCCCTAAGGCACACAGATTTGAAGCAAAGATGTGGAGCAGAAAGGTAAAAAGGCACTTTCAGAATATCCCAGATACCATTTTAAAGCCATTGTATTTATACATCAATTACTTTCATGTAACGTGGTCATATTAAAGAAACAGCTTAAAGCATGGGAGATTGATTTTCACTCAGGGTTTCAGAGGGTTCTCCATGATCCTGCATGATTTGGTACCATGTATTGAAGAGGACATCATGGTAGGTGAGCATAAAGCAGAGAACAACTTCTCAAGCCATAAAGGACAAGAAACAAGAGATCAAGACAGAAAGAAGACAAAGCAAACATACCCACGGGGACCATCCCAAGGGCTGACTTCTCCCAGTTATACCTCACCTCCTAAAGGTTATAAAGCCTGCCAAATAGTGCTACCAGCTGGGTCACAAACATTCAAAGCTCGAATTATATGTAAGACATTTAGGATTATATATTAACGGAATGTGTTTCTTATCTGTCTTGCTATAGAAAGGGGAGAGATTCTGGAAATTTTCAGTTAAGCACAAGGCTGATGATTTATAAATATTATTTTAAGAACTGTCTACAAGAGGCTAGGTGAGTAGAAAGCAGAGGCTGAATAAGAGTGAATGAAAGTGGAGGTAGATACATTGGACCTACAGCTGTGTTATTTATTTAACACCTAGTTTTCGAAAAAGCATAATTAGCAACATTGTTGACTTCTAAAATTGTAAGTCTTCCACATAGAGCACTGAGATGAAGAATTGACATCCATGACTCTGGGAGAGGCAGACAACACTGTTAGCCTGGGCTGCTCTTAGCACCCTGTCAGCACTCCCTTTTTTTTTTTTTTTTTTTTTTTTTTTTTTTTTGGTCTTTCAAACTGATGGCCCCAACTAGCTCAGGAGGTTTCTATTTATACAGGTTCTAATGTATTCAAGCACGAGCAGCTTCTTTTCTTTTTTTAATTAAGAAATTTTTTATTCATTCCACATACCAACCACGTCCCCCCCTCACCCCTTCTCCTGCTCCCCAAGTTCCAGAAGTCCAGGAGAAGAGAAGGAAGAGGGATTCTATGAGCAAGGGCCACCAAGACCATGATGGGGAAACTTACAGATACAACCGAACCAAGCTAGTGGGAACTCATGAACTTTGGACCAACAGCTGTGGAACCTGCATGGGACTGGACTGGGCCCCGTGCATGGATGAGACAGTTGTGTAGCTCAGTCTGTTTGAGGCGCCCCTGACAGTGGGAATAGGATCTACCCCTGGTGCATGACCTGGCTTTTTGGAGCCAATTGCCTATGGTGGGACACCTTGCATAGTCTTGGTGCAGGGGGAGGGGCTTGGACCTGCCTCAGCACTTCATACTTTCATGTCTGGAGGAGCCAGACAGCTGTACAAGGCCAGAGACTCATTTTGTTATTACATGGTTGGGCCATGGAAGAAAAAAGAACTTTACAGATTTCCTCCTTTTAAAGGAACGTGCACCCTTATAACCTTCAATAATGTTAATTAGACAGGAATATTAATATAATCCTTCTCTGGTCTTACAAAAAAACACTAGTATAAGTCTAAACCTCAAACCTTGGTTCCCTAGACACTTAAAGTTTCCTATCATGTAAACTCCAATTTCTAGGTGCATTCTAATGCAGGTTAATGATGTGAGATGTTGATGACTTATCACTTTGTTTTTTAATATGATAAATAAACTGAAATTATTTGACTACAGCTAAGGACTGACTTATTCCCTGAGAAATATATTCTATTCGTTTCTAGATACAGTTCCATTTTACATCATTGAAACCAGTTATCAGATAAAATATTTTCTATTAAATCTGATAGCTTTAAGTAAAACTACATGATATGCCTCCACCAAAGGAAATGAGTATCATTCTTCAAAGCAGAATCAGTTCCTCATAGTGACAGATGATGTTTTTCAAAGTTAGCTGCAATTCAACAATGGTACTTTGATGTCTGAAATAATTGACATCCAGAGTGAGTCACTGTTTAAAGTGCATTCTCCTTTTAGTTGGGCAATTCTAACATAGAATTGCAGGAGACTGGTTTCCTGCAGTTTTTATCTAACGAAGTATTTTGCACTAGAAAGAAAAAATTACTTTAAAATTTGATTTAATGATGAGAAATGTAGCTTGAGTTTTCCTGCCTGGCCCACGGTCAGGATAAATCTCTTTCACCTGCCAGTCCCACAGCCGCTCAGACCCAACCAAGTAAACACAGAGACTTATATTGCTTACAAACTGTATGGCCGTGGCAGGCTTCTTGCTAACTGTCCTTATATCTTAAATTAATCCATTTCTATAATTCTGTTCCTTGCCACATGGCTCGTGGCTTACCGGCATCTTTACATGCTGTTTGTCCTGGCGGTGGCTGGCAGTCAGCGTCTGGCAGCTTCTCCTTCCACCTTCCTGCTCTTTTTATTCTCTCTGTTAGTCCCGCCTATACTTCCTGCCTAGCCACTGGCCAATCAGTGTTTTATTAGCAACACATTTGCCATACAGAACATCCCACAGCAGAGAAAGTTTTTCTTTTTTGGACAGGAAAAAAACTCTATCTTTTGAGACCTAATTACATTATGAATAGTATATGTCTTCGTATATTTTAATTGACAGATATATAAACTTAAACAGATTTCATTTTATTAGTTTTTCAAAAAAATTGAAGACTAAAAATGTCAAATTTCACACTAATTTATTCCGAATTTCTGGATAATATCTAAGCTGGGGTGATTATAAACTTAAATTAAAATGACAAAATAGGTGTGTGTGTGTTCTAGGTAGGCAGCACAGCTCTGCACTGAGGTCTTGGAACCTGAAACCTACCTAATGAAGCTCAGGGACTGGCAAGTCTGTTGGACTTTAAGATCTCTGTTATGGACCCATGACAAAACACTTATGGTTTCCAGATAAGTAAAATAGATAATGATTGAATTTCTCAAAAAAAAGTTATCACATTACATATCCTTAACTTTTGTATAACTTCTATTATTGAAATTGTTCATAAACAATTTTGTGCATTCTGACCAGGCTCGTTCCCCGTTCCCAATCCTCTCTTCTCTTTCCCCCACTCCTATTAGCCTTCTTCTCTCCCTAGGTCTCTTTCTCAAATTCCTATCCTCTTCTTTCCCTCCCACCCCATTAACCTCCTCCCTTCCCTTCATCTCTTTCCACATTCATGGTGGTTGGTTTTGTTCAGCAGGCCATTGCATTTAACCAGGGATTAATCCATGTGGAATAATTAATGTAACCATGGATTCATTGTATGAACCTCACAAGTGGGTACAGAATTGAGGACAATGACTGTCACTTCTAGTACCCATAACTCAACAGGCAGGAGTAGGGTCCTTCCCAATCCATGATTGATTGTTCACAGGCACAGTCTTATGTAGGCTCAATGCAGGCAAGTACAGCATCTTTGAGATCTTGATCACACAAGCTGTGTCATGCCCGGCAGATTGTATTTCTTTAAACCTTTCCCCTTATATAAATAATTATTATTTAAATATGATATTGTCCATTCCTTAAGCCCCTTGAAAATAAATGGTTAATTTCATTGGCAAGGAGGTAATAAAATATGTTTTGTTTTCCATACCTGCTTTTGAACCTTTTTTCTCCATTTCTGGGGACCAAACATGGGGTCATTTGCTTGCTAAGCAAGCACTCAAACACTGAGCTGTATCTCCCACACATACTAGTTGATTTTTGCAATACTACTTAGCAAAATGAAAAGTTGCTGTTCATAATAGCCCCCATTTTCTCTTTAGAAACCAGATTAAATATTGAAAATCTAGAATTGGAACAAATTGCTATACATATACCAGTGAGGTGGTATATGGTGTCATATATCTCTATGTCATGCAGTAGGAGGCTGAAGCAGGAGGATGGTGAGTTCAAGAACAGCTTGAGCAACATAGTGATGTTATCTCAAAATGTATAAATAAATTTTCCATAAATTAAATTTATGTAAAATATAATCAGGGGTACTGTTTGTGTGCTTTCTTTCCCACCTGCCCCATGGCTTAAGGATAGGTTTATACACTCTGTTGCTTTACTTTTAGGAAGAGCTTAGGCAATAGTGTATTCTCTCAAGGACAAATGTCGTATTTTTGTTTCAATCAATCCTCAAAGAACTGTCTTGAAAATATTACTGATGTCTAGCCATGAGTGGTGGGCTATGCAAGAGTATTCTATCATGAACTACTTATTGAGACCCTGTCTCAAAATCAAAACACATAAAACACATATATAACAACACGGTGATTTAAAGTAGTATTAACAAAGGTATCACTATTCCTTAAGCTAAGTCAGTTTTATGTTGAAGGTTTATTCTCCTGCTTGCCTGAGTAAGTAAGTCAAGACCTGGCATTATTCTGTTGAAAATGTTTTCAGATTCTTTTAGTCTTTCATGTGACCTTCAGTTAGAAGATTGAGTATCAGATTCTTATGTCACTAAGAGTCCTTACTTCTAATTAGCAAAGACGTGCGCTGCTTCAGGATGACTAGCTGTAACAGGAAGCTGATGATTCCCTGGGAATCTTATAAGATAGTCTTGAGAAGCACTGTGTCATAAACTGTGTTCTAAGTGGTCCATTTGATGTCTTGTTTTCTTTCCACTTTTCCCCTTCCAGTGAAATCAGATGAGTTACAGACAATCAAGAAAGAATTAACCCAGATCAAAACTAAAATTGACTCCTTGCTAGGGCGCCTGGAGAAGATTGAGAAGCAGCAGAAGGCAGAGGCAGGTAAGTGGAAAGGAATTTGTGGCCACAGACAGGTTGGAATTAACCCCACAGCATCAATCGTAGAATGCAGGCCAGAGAGATACCAGCTGAATCACTAAGTTACAAAGCCACAAACAACTCTTGTAAGCCACGAATTGCTCTGATGGAATGGGGCTGCTTTGGAAAATATTAACAAATACTTCTAAGATTAAGGTTTAAAAAGGATAGCATTTTGATGGAACAATCAATAGTAGATGAATCAAAATTAAAACTTTCTATCTCAGTATTAAGTAATTTGTAAGAAAATAAAGGCAAATAATGGATAGTGTTATCAAGATAATATATTATTCACATTTCATTAAATTAACCACAGTACAATACAAAAAAATTCCAAAAACCATTATTACAGAGGCCAAATTCTGTCTTTCCTGTGACCTTGTGAAATTTCTTTACCCTAATTCAGAAACTGGGAAGCATACAGAGGTCCTTGGCAAACACAGGTCAAATTATTTGATTAATCCTTTACCACTTAGTGGACTTTTTCGGGATTATCATCATAGTTCCTACCCACAGTCTAACACAGTTATTACACTTCTTCTTGTATAATGTTTTAAGATCCCATAAAATGAGAATTGGGATGAACTCAGAGCTGCTCCATATTTTGATTTGCGGTTTTCAAGGTGGTAGGTAGCTCACAGGCTGCTGTATAGCTGACATGGAGGTTAAGAGGAGACACATTAGGGATATACAGTGTGTGCCTCTTTCAAACTTAGCCCTTGCTCCAAGGATTGTGTGAATAATGCTACTTGTGTGTGTGTGTGGGGGGGGGGGCTGAGATTCAAACAGAACTAAACTTACTAGGAATTTCACTTCTTAAAAATCAAATATATGAACAATATAAGTTTGAGAGGTTATCATTAAGTCCTTCTCCTTTCACAGAATGAAACAAAGGTTCACAGGCGTAAATTTATTTCTGCAGCCACATGAGTGGTTTGTGATGTACCTGGGTCTTAAGATCAGGACTCAGCTTTCCCTCACAGCTGCATTCCTGGCTTCCCTGAAGTGAGGCTGCTAGGGTACTCTAGTGAGCATTGTTGGGGACTAGCGTTGTGGCTGAGGCTCCTGCTTGGAATATAGAACTCTTTGCTGTAACCCATGATTCCTAAACTAAAGCAAGCAAGTACCTGCCTGCCTGCCTGTTTACTCTCAACCAGAACTGTTGCCCACCTCCAGGCTGAGCTATGGAACATTTCTAATTATAAGTACTTCAGAATAAGGTTATTCAATCTGTATTTTAAATATCTCATTAAAAATAACAGGAGTCAGTAACTCTCCCTAGCATGTTAATATGAAAGAGACATGATAGATTAAACTGAACAACTTTTCCTGAAATTTTTAATAGCACATTTTTAGACTGAGAAAAGCTACATTGCCTATACTTCGCAGTAAAGAAATTTAGAGTTTTAGAAAGTTTTGATGCACTGTCTATATCCATAATCTAAAGTGTCGTTGTAACTGAAATATTCTGTGATGTTGCCTAAGTCAATATTTCCCTTTGAGGAACTTCTGTAGAACTCATTATTATGTAAAACAACCCTTAGAGCAAAAGACTTTGATAACCAATTTGCACTTCAGTTTAAAGGATTATAGAGAACTCATTTAAATATAAATCACCTCAAAGAGAAAAATGTGATCCTTATTCCAGCATATTATACCTTCCGGTTTCCTGTAATGAATAATACCTGCCACAGATCTTGCTGCAAGATCATCTATAAAAGTAACACTCTAATTCAAGCCCCGATTTTCCTTTTATAAAAGCTGTCATCTTGCCTTTGCGCGTCTTTAAACTTTTCCCAGTCATGAGACTGTTACTTTCAAAATGACAAGTCTTGTCCTTGTTGTTCCTTTTACATGCTATGAAAAAAATGGAGGAATTTAATTTGTAACTTCACTGTCCTTGTAATTGTCTTCTGAATAGCATCTCTATTTATGGAGATAATATAATTCTCTTCTTCATTTCCTGTATTTTCTCTATGGAAAGAAATCAGAATTATATGGAAAGAGTTAACACTGTGTTATGGAGAGAGGAGTAAAATGCATTAAAATTCATTAAAAGGTACTCAAAACCTCATTATTAAATCCAGGGGCTCTAATTTTAATGTTTAATTGGTTGAAAGCTAATTATTTGCTAGCTAGTACTTATTCTTCATTATTACTCTTTCTATATCTCATTCCTTACATGGTATTAGCCATTTAATAAGGACTGTTTCCAGCATAAATGTAGTCAAGGGGGAAGAAACAGATGACTAGGAAGAAAAGAGAATTCAGAGCATGCCCTGGGCAAGATATGGGGTAAGTTCTGGCTGAGCTTCACAGGATTTGTTTCCCCAGTGACTTCAAAGGGAGTTCTAAAACTTTCCAACAAAATCATTATAAAACACAACCATATTATTATGGTCTGTCTACACCATAAAATGTTTTAAATAGATCTCCATGCACCTCTTCATTTGACATTATAATCTTTCTAAGTACAAGATCATATTTTCTTTTTCCTTACTTTATACGTTATAGTATCATTTACCATTACCAGGTATATAGCAAAGCTTGAGACCTTTTAGACTATAGGAATGGAGAATGCCCCTCTAATGCATACTCAAGCAATTAAAACTGTGGTTACTGTGATTTCACCATGCATATATTGGTTTTCCACTGAATAAAACAACTTTTTAAAGATGTAGTAAACATATAAATTAATGAAAGCAATAATTAGCACTTCATAGCAGTTTAGACTATAAATGGATCTCATTCCTAGATGATTCTTTAGAAGGAGCCAAATGTAAATTGTCCTACACACACACACACACACACACACACACACACACACACACACAATTTTTATGGCTGGATTGCCTTGTGATATCATATAACCAAGAAGGTAAACCACAAGAAGGAAAGGTATATTGTGCATCACACAATTGGCCGAATTACTCCACAGGAAACTACATTAAAAAACAAAATTTCTGTCACAGACCAGTGCAAAGAGCAATGGACATTATTTGGCTTAGATTTACTCTGAAAAGCATACCTAATACATGAGCAGCAGCCTTGTTTGGGCTGGGATGTTAAACTGAGAGGTAAATTAAATTATCAGGAAGACCACAAACTTCAGTCATAGTGAATAAATGTATCCTACCTGTATGTTTCCATACAACACGGAACTGTAAAAAGTTAATGCTGAAAGGGTAGTATTATAAATTAATATAAAATTATAGGACTTCTTAAGAAACAAATGAAAAATTTCAACCTTAATATTCACTCTATACCTGGAAAATCTTTTCAGTTAATACTGTTGTTCATCCGGTTCATGCATTTATTTTATCTGATGACCACTGATGACATTTTTCTGTACCAACCCTTTAGTAGGCTCTCCTTACAGGAATGAAGATGCATTTGGCTCTCACCTGATTTAGCCATTCTTCCCCTGTCATCTGAAGCTATGTGCACACAACAGTCTATTCAATAATTAGGATTTCTAATATTCCAACCTTTCCAAGGCATTTGAACATGGACTTAACATGGTTCATCTATGAGTTTATCTAAGTTGAATTCAAATTTGGGTTGAATCATCTCTGAAGTCTCTGCTTACAGTAATAGCAAGAAGTCATGGAGCTGCTTGCCTTGTCAATTTATTTTGTATCCTGAATCATTAACATCTCTCCTCTCTGGTCATCTATACTTAGTCAAACATGGACTGTTAGAACTCAAAGAAAAGAATATTCTTGGCAGGTCTTCTTTCCCTAGCCTCAACTGTGGCCACTGATTCTATTCTGAACATTCCTGAATGCAGCTGATGATGGTTCCAATTAGAGACAGTGATTTTAACTCGACTTCCTTCTTGCACTGCTTGAAAATAATTATAAAGCTTTGAAATAAAGCTCTGTTGCAAGAACAGACATAGAATAAAAGTTCACAAGTCAGATTGTTGAAGATACTTATGTTTTTAACGTAATACCTCCTAAAGGTCCAAGTCCAATTTTAAAATCAGAATTCCCACAAGGCTCTAAGTTAAATGTATTAAGTGGGTAAAAATCTGTGGAGAAAAAAAACATACTCCAAGGTCCTCATTCTCAAATGTCCCTGCCATAATTTGACAGAGGACTAAAGATTTCTATAGAAAAGCTAGAACAGTAGGCATCAGGGTAGACAGACAATAAGCAAGCCTGAGAAAGAAAAAAAGATTATATATTTGCTCTATAGATTCCAGGTTCTCTCCCCTCATCATAGGATACTAGGTGAATCGTCACTTAACAACACGAGCAACCCAAGAAATAACACTCCATATGCTGACATGGCATCCCCAAGGAAATGATCAAGCAGACTACCTTAATTAAAAAAAAAAACAAAAAACAAAAAACCTGTGTTTACATAGCAGTTGTGAGTACCTAAATGCTTCTCTAATAATATGAAAAACTAATGATCAATTGCCAGGTAGAAGAAAATATTAAAAGTAAACACACATACACACAAAGAACTCAGAGGAAGCAGATTGTACAGAGGAACAAAACTTTAAAAGAAAACAAAATGACAGCAACAAAAAACTGATTGATATCTTCAGAGAGAAGAGACAGAACTGCATTGATGAAATAAGAACAAAATTATAAAAGTCAGTGTTCAAAGGGCACATAAGAGTTTATAGGAATTAATGTACAGTAGCACAAACGAACAACTCAGGGTGATTGGAGGACCAAGATGAAGGAACTCAAAGGAAAATCTGTAACAGAGCTGGGCATGAAGATGAAAAGGACATACAATTATAGAATAAATGGTAACAACAGGGTTCTGGACAAAAACTGTGAAAGACCATTCAAAAATTATTTTCATTTTTTTTAAAAGAAAGCAAAACTGAAGGATGTAGTTGACCAGTTTGTGATGATTTACTAAGCACCTAAGGAAATGCAAATAGATGGAAAAGAAAATAGATGCAAATCAAACCACACCATTGTGATATCCTAGAGCCAGGGGAGGGAAAGACAGTCCTGGAGCAAGGAGGAAAAAGAGGAAAAGAAAGAGAGAAAGGTTTTCATATAAAGAAACAGGAATCAGAAAGCCAGAGTGTATGACCTATTGCCAGTCACCCTGAAAGCTGGTGTGTGAATGGATAAAAGGTATTTCCAGATATGCAAAGTCCCAGAAGATTTACCTCCAGGTCACATGTTAAAATATACATTTATATTAGACATATGAACATTTTAATGAAGTATTTGAGCATTCAGCAATTTACACAAAAGAAGTCCTTAGAACTTCACCTAGCAAGAGGAGATAAGTGTCCTCAGGAACAAACCAAATTAAATATTTGATTGGCTAAAATGAAAATACCCTTTAGAGATAGCTGGAAGTTTCTGATTGGCTAGACATTTTAGTTTTCTTAAGCAATACCTGTTTACTTTGAGTTGGGTTTCAGTATGTTGCAAAGGAAGCCAAGGTAGGTACTTGCATTAGTTTTCACACTTGTTTTGCTACAGCCTTTCTCCAGAAAGTATTTGGGAAAATGTACTTCCAAACAAGGATAGAATGCAGAAAAGGGAAAATATAGCTTTCCCAAAGCTGGCACCTGAAGATGACTTGGGCCAAAGAGATTCTTGAGATGGCTGTAAAGGGGATCCTAAGAGAAAAGCTGGCCAAGAACTTTGCAGAGGCACAAGCCAGATTGGGGACATGATCCAGACCAGGGACACAGGTGCAGAAATCAGCCAGGCTAACTACATCAAAGACATTGAGAAAATAACTAATGGCTGAGATACTTTGCACATCTGTGTGGGGAAGGAATAAATTTGTGTAAGTCCATAGAGTAGTCGCTTGAAACTAATTTGCTTAAAACATAAGGCATTTTTAATCATAAGAAAATTAGGGAAAAAAATAGTCCACTGGGCTGGAGACATGACCCATCAGTTAAGAGTACTTCTTGCTGCTTTTACAGAGAACCAGTGAGCAGCTCCCACTGTGCAGTGGTGGCTCACAATCCCCTGTAATTCCAGTTCCAGGGAATCTGATGCCTTCTTCCGGCCACCATGAGGGCCCATATGCAAGTGTGCATACATGTGCACAGATATACACAGAAATAAGTAAATAAGTAGTATTTTTTAAAGAAAGTTCAGGAAAATAGTATTAAAGTGTACTTACTGCTTAGCTGCTCAAAACATAAACTAAAAACAATGTAAAAAAACTGAAAATTAAATTGATCTATTTCAGCTTATAATATTACGTTCTAGAGAGATGCAAAGTGAGTAGAAATTATTTGACAAATAAACGAGTCTATGAGACAGTAAGGATTATGTCAACAGATAATTCATGGAGGATTAAGATGGAGTGTGTGTAGAAGCCTAAAGGTACATATTGGAAAAAAACCAGCTGGGAGAGCAAAAGTCTTCAAAGAGCTAGGAACGGTTGGCAGATAGAAACCACTCTTCAAAGTGGGACCTCTTAATATTGGACTACAAAAACTGGAGGTTTGTAAAGAAGCCAATTTTAATCAAGGTAAAATAGATGGAAACTTTTGAAGTTCATACTGGCATGAGTCTTCCACTTTACCCTCAGACATACAGAAAAGCATGCCTGCCCTGAACACAAGGCGAAAACACTTAGTGAGGCTCTCTTCAAGACTATTGCATTCAGAGTTGGGCACAGAATTAAACTCTGAATAAAGATGAGACTGGAAGATATCCAAATGTTAGACAAACTGCCTGAGCTGTGCTATGAGGTGTTGGCAGTTCCTGCCCAATGTGATTAGGCAAATTATGATTGATAATTACCTTTAGCAAAGTTACGCTCCTCTCTCCAAATAGACTGAGAGACTGGGTCTGTCCATCCATATGATGACCTGTCAGGGGGATGCATACTAGATATGGAGAACATTCATGGGTGGAAAAGATATATATCACAACTGGGCAAAGAAAGGAAAAATAATTGAACACTTTCAAAGTGAAGATTCTAGGAGGGAGTGTGGGCCTGGGGTGAGCAAGAAGCCTATCTAAAGCTTAGTTAAGTACAGGGAAACATGAATCCTGTCTTAGTGGTAACTGTTACTCCAGTTGTGATCTCATTTTCTTCTGTGTCCTGTCTGTGCCCCGTCACTATGCTGTAAATCTTGTCAATTCCATTCACAAACTTCAGCATTATCTTCTATTACTCAGATAGTTAGGGTTTCCTAATCTCTCCTTTGTTAGTTGTACTGCACCGCATAACTCTTACTTCTCCAAGACCACTGCCCCAATCCAGTGTTGATCCCCTTTCCCATGCTCATAGCTCTTTAATACCCCGTCGATGTATTTCACATATTCTTCATTTCTAGACTATAATCTAATGATTTGATAATTTTACTGAATGATGCAACCATCGCCACAATTCACTTAAGACATTTTCACTCCTTAAAAAACACCCCTTCTTGGTTGTTTCCTCTCTGTCCCATTTTCCATGGGGAAAGTCGATTCACATTGCTGAAACAGAGAGCTCCAGACAGGAGTGAGACAAAATTACATGTACACGCCATATAGATTGAATCTACCTGACTAATCCTGAGACATTTGGGAAAATGTTCATAAAATTTACAAAATGAGGGAAACAATATCTCCTTCAAATTATAATATTTAAGTAAGCATAATATTTTTTAATAATTTAGATTTAAAAATTTGAAATTTCACATGACAAAATTGGGTTATTCTCTCTAAAAATTCATTTAGACAATGAATATTTTAATCAAAACACATTTCTCATGTGTAATTTTCCTATGGTTGTTAGTAATAGCATCTGTAATGAATTGGATATTTAGCTGCAGCACTTTTTAAACCATTGAATTAAAACTCATAGATGTTTAAAATAGAATCTTTTAAAAATAAATTTCATACTGATTGGGAAAATATTGATTGCAAAATTCTACCTTGGCTGTAATAAATAATGGAGTGTTTTTGTATCAACAGTCTTTTCCCTTGTCTGCTAAGTACAATTTAGCTGGAAGTTAGCTAACAATTAAGCCAGCATGTCAAAAAGCTTAATTGCCACCTCAACCAATTTTCAGTCATATTAATAACAACTGTGAAGAAAACACAATTTAATAAAAGTGCTTTGATGACAAATCCCAACAACTGTAACTTGTTTCCTGGATCACGTACAGCTTCCAAAGTAAAATGAGGTCTGCTGAAAAGGTTTTCACCTTTTCATATCAGGACAGAAATTTAATATCAAATGATTTCTTTTCAACCCATTTGGAGCCATAAATAATTCCCCTGAATCAGAAATACCAATCATTTGCATTTCTTTTCCTTTGATAGTCATTGTTTAGCTAAAATATGTTCCCTAACTGAACGGATTTTTCATTCTTGAACTTAAAGAGATTATCCTCTCTTTGAAGAAATTCAAAGTATTCTTTCCTTGAATGCCAGGTAAGCTCCTCTGTATCCTAGAGATGCATTAGGAGACAGCAGAGCCTGTGGAGTCTGGAGTCTTCCTGTGGATTCCCTACTCTCACTTGCTTTATTTATGCCGCAGTTTCCCCATGTATAAACTGAACAATAATACTCTTGAAGTGTGTCCCAAGGACTAGTGCTCATGATTGTTGTACAGTCAGTACTTCAGAAGAACTCACTACCTCACTAATGTGTAGTCATTATAAATATTTTCATTCTGTATTAACCTTATAATTTAGATAACACTGGGATTTTTTTATTTGGCATTAACTGCTAGCTTTGGCAGTCTTGATCCACACTTCCAAAAACCAGTGTAAAACTAATTCACATCTCTGCTCAGAAAAGAATCCATCACTTTGACACACATAAACCAACAGAGAGGCTCTAAGACATGCCAAAACACAAAATTAGCACTTTTCTATAACATATGAATACTCCACATTTATTTTTCTTTTGAGGAATTGTCAACATAAATATAAACAATTCTCCTCTAAGAATGTTTCAGGCCCCTTACTCTGCTACAGATTGTGTCAGGAATATTTATTTTGAATCTTCAGAACTTCTATTTTGTTATCATGATGCCAAAGTCAACGCTATTTTTTTTTATATAGGAAGGATTTGAAATGTAGGCAGAGGATTTTATTATTGGATTCCACACAACTCATGAATATATTCAGCAAATGTTTTTGTGTAAGGCTGTGACCTAGGCACCATCAAAAAAAGAGAGAAAAATGAATACAAATATTTCTGCCTGAAAAGTCTTTACTGATATATATAAAAGTGCACACATGTGCATTCATGCACACAAACACATATGAAATTTCCATATGTTCACACAAAGAGAATTATGGAGATAAAATAAACACTACAAAATTTACATTAAACCAATGCTATTCATTTCTAAAAGAAAGAAATTAGATAACTATTCATAAAAACAGAACTAGTTCTTTTGCTTCAATTTTAGCAAGACCAAAAGTGATTATTCAGCTGCAAAACAGTAGCTTAGTGAACAACTATGCTTTCATGTGTGATTTATTCATGGATCCTATTACTTACTGTTCTTGGTATGTGACACTTCCCACTGAGCCAATTACAAAAGTCTATGCTGACCACGCCTTATGAAAATCCAGGCTGGCCTAATTTCTGTTCAACTGTTAAGTCTCATGAATCAATTACCAGTATGACTAAGGGGTTTATATTTTCAACCCTGATAATATCTCCTAAGCATTTAATCTTTCAGGTTAATGAATGAATGGATGCAGACAGATTACAGATTTTTCTTTCCAGCCTTGAACTTGATATTTTTTGAATATACTCTCAGAGGAATCACAGGCACAGTACAGAAGCCAAAGAGTAATTTAATATTTTATGTTTGTTTAGACAGAAATAAGAAGGCCATGTGAAAGCCAATATGAAAAATTATCTCTTCAATATGTTCTTAAAAATTCAGAAGTAGAGATTTTTGACAAGGAAATTTTCTGTATAGTAATCAAATAATCAATAAAGGTTCCACTTTAGCATTGTTTTGAGCTCTTATGCTCATGTATTTGTGTGGTCTCTGCAGTTAAAAGGCACATTCACATCTTTTCCTCATTCAAGAAAACAACTACTTTGGGAATCCAATGTTACATTTTTCACTTACCTTTCAGAGAACAAAACTAAAGTTCATAGGAATAGTAATTAGCAGAAATATGTACCCTATGTCTTATATCCTAACAACTTACAGCATCACCTATACTTACCAGACATATAAAATGATGAGGTATATCAACAAATTGCCTGAAAATAAACCTCAGTTTGCAGTGAACATCTGTATTGTTCCGATAAGCCTGGCAATGACCTGGAGAGGAAAAAGATCCTATTTCCCAGAGAGTTCAAACACTAAAGAGTCACTGGTTAAACAACAGCAGATCCAATTTAATTAGAATAAGGGTTACATAGATTTATAAAAAGCAAACAAAAGATTTTTGGCTAGTTATATAAGAACTACTTTGTAATCCTCAGAGGACTTTCCATGGTAAAATCACATGGCCATCACTTTCATCAGTACACCATATATGCACCTGGAGATGAAGCTCATCTTGACACATTGGTTACATTGTTGCAAGGTCTCTGAGGCTAATTAATTGACAGAAATAGATTCTGTGGATATATTAAAAAACCTGGCAATTTTAAGATGCCTACTATAATCATTTACTCTAATTATAATTATTCTGAAGCAAGGCCTGATATGCACAAGATTTTTAACTACCATTCCCTGATCCAAAGTGATACTCTTGCTAGTGTTGAGGACTGAATATATATACAGTGAGAATTCCCTATCCTTTTTAATGCTAATGTACACGTTTATGCCATCATTGACAGCTTATAAAACATATATTGTTAATCTTCAGAGCAAAGTTCGTGTATTTATATGATGTAATCGTATGACAAAACTTAGAATGAACCCTGATATCTACAGTGCCACCGCTAAGTAACTTAAATAGCATTAGAGCCCTCTCATCTGGTAGAGGACAGGACACTCCACCTTTCTGTCTTTTTTCAGCAACATTTATTATTCTGAGAACTGAAATGGAAGAATGCATAGACACACATTATTATAGAAATAATTACTGTAATGATATTCAATAATATGTAGAAAAAGTTATCTCTATATTTATATAAATTTTTTCAAAGCTTTTTGGGTTGAATCAGAGTCTATAGATCAATGGTTAATTTCCTCTTAACTCACATTATGAAAAAAATAGGAAATGAATGTCTAAGATTTTTACTCTCCAAGTAGTTTTTATGGTCATGAACGATGAGTAAGTAAGCTCAAAGTGGAGCCTATTTAAACTCAAATCAAACAGTGGAATGATGTTTTAATAAAATAACAGTAAGCAAAATTAATGAAAACAACATAGCTTTTAAGAGATTGTGAGCACACAGGGGAACGCTATAGAGAGAGAAACAGGATGTGATCTTGTTTGTCCAATGCTGCTTGAAGTGTTCACAGAAGATGAAAACAACCAGTAGAGAAATAATTACTATGCTGTCAGCACTGCTTCCACGCATGACCTTCTGCAAACAGAATGTACCAGGCCTGGCAATTAGAGGGAATTCTGTTAGTATGGAATTTAGCTTCTCTTGTTGAGCACTTATTATTTGCAAACTACTATACTAGCACTTTTATTTTCTGCATCAAACCTTAAAAATTTAGGAACATTTATCATCTGTAGAGAAGAGAAAATAGGCACATGGTAGGTTAATCATTTCTTCCTTGTAAAGCACCACACTCCCACTAAGTAATGAATCCCGGCTATGGTTCTAGGCAGTTTGACATCAGGATTTTTCACTTGGCGAGACTACCCTTTTTAGAGTCTCATATAAAATGAAATATTTAGGAAGATCTGTGTACTAATGTAAATATTTACTTATATATTCTTACCACCTTAAGACCCTACTTTTTGCCAATTTCATTTTTAAATAAATTTGCTTACATGTAAACATACACATATGTATGCATGTAATTCAACTATTGAATAAATTTACTGAAAATATCCTTATCTTTTACATGCTCTTAACAACTCATTCTTTCTAAGAGTTCCCTGTTTTTCATGGTTTTTCCAAATGACTCATTAGCAACCCAAGGTAGTAGTCATCTGCTTTCTCCCCCCTAGAAGCTCAGAAGAAGCAATTGGAGGAGAGTATAGAGCTGATCCAAGACGAGTGTGTGTCAGAGAATGCAGACCACTCCACAGAGGAGCCTGCTGAAGGAGGGCAAGAAGCGGATGGAGGAGAAATGACTGATGGGGTAGAGGAGGACTTCGATGAAGATGGGGGTCACGAGCTGGTAGGAATGCAATGTTTGGTGTCCACATCTGTTGGGTGACAGCAAAAGCATTTGATCAAAACATCCATTCTAAAATAAGAATTAAATCATTTGGGGTTTCTTTATCTTTTGTGAATATATTCAAAGGAACATCAGTATAGTGCTTTGCACATAGCAAGTGCTCAATGTATTTTTTATTAATTTAAACAATGAGGGTGAAAATGAATGTAAAATGTAAGTGCTACATACAATGCTAGGTATAATGAAGTCCCAAATGTAAGAGTTTCTTCTGCACATTCTCTATCATAAAAGAAAATTTGCATTTGTACAATTAAATCTGTGGGTGGACACAATATGATGGTGACAAAAGCCGTCTAAATTTTTCACAATTGTTTGTTTTATTTAGCTATTTATTTTGTCTGTGCATGTACACACATGTTTGACACATGTGTCCAGATGAGAGAACAGCTTGCTGCAGTCACTTCTCTGTTTGCAGCATGTGGACCCCAGGAAAGACTCAGCATTGTCAGTCTTAACAACAAGCACACTTACATACTGAGGATCCCAACTCAGGTCCTCATGCTTGTATGGCAGGAACTTTACAGGCCACACTCTTTCCCCACCCCCAAACCGAAATCCATTTCATTTGACTATGCTTCTGTGTGTTCATATGTTAGAGAAAAAAAAATGGCTGATGGGACAGAGCCTGATCATAGAGTCATGTGAATAAGAGGAAGCCTTTGTGATTTTATTATGATCCACTCACACAGAAACGGACTGAGCAGAGACATTGTACCTGAAAGTACTGAGATTTTTGCACTGAACCTTTGCTTTATAATCAGAAGCTTGGGGAGCTAGAGAATTAAATCTTATTATGTATGGTACTTCACTTTGTCTGGGATTTGGAAAATAATGAATGTGGATGATTTTAATGTTAAGTCCTTCCTTCAGAAACAGAAACCATGGAGTTTGGGAAGTAAAAGCATCAAACGTCTCTTTTTCCATAACAGAGGGCATTAGAGATGTGCAGATAGATGACACAAGGATGCAATGTAGCGGGTGACAGAAGTCAGAGACAATCTCCTTCCCAGACACCCAGGTAGTTACTCATGCAGAAGCACAATTCCATTCCAACACAATGAACAGAGAAGGAGGGATCTAATCTAAACCAACTAAGGTCCAACACAAGGAACTAGTGGGAAGGGTGACAGGTCCTGTGTGAAACAAGAAGAAGCTGAGGACATGTATACTGGCTGCCAAATAACATCTCCTGAATATCTACTGAGTGAAATCCATTTCTGTGTGTCAATCTAATCATATAGCATTAGAACGCTACTGAGCATGAACACAGTACTGTCAAAAAGTGCAAAAATAAATGCAATGATTGCTTCAAGTGTGGAATTATGTTTCTAAGGAAATGACTTCTTGTCTCAAGTAGCTTAATGTCTTAGAGACATGGCAGATTTCCCTCATGTACTAAAAAGCAGACTTAGTCTTCATTATTGAGAAATCATTCAAAGCTAAAAATATATGGTGCTATAGTACTCTATATTTATTAGAACATTAAAAGCAAATTAGAATTTATTTATAATTAAACTTCATGTCAATATGCTATATTCACACTTTCAAGAGGCTACTCTATTCTTACACACACACACACACACACACACACACACACACACATATATATATATATATATACCCACTAGCAAACCTTTACAAGGTTTCATTAAAAGAATGAGATTGAACTTGTGCTGTAAGAATAAATAATGAAAATATTACTTCTTAAAAGGATAAGCATTTTGCTGATTGTTAAGGCCACAGACCAAAAGTATAAGAAAGAATGTAAAGGGGTGAGAGCAATATAAGAAAGAGCTCTTAAGAAAAGAATAATACACATTGAGCATTGTCAGTAGAAAATCCTGCAGAAGGAGCTTGGAGCTCTACCTTGAAAGGTGCCAAATTAAAGCGACAGCAGTGCTTCCATCAGAGAAAAATTTTCTGATTGCCCTTCATTGCTCTCATATAACTTAAAAAAAAACAGCTACTTAAAATTGAAAATACTTTAGAAGGCTTTGGAGATGACTTAGTAGGTGAGAGCACTCCCTACACAGCTGTGATGGTCTGGATTCAAACTCTCAGAACCCATGTAAAAGCCAGGCATGACTGTGGGCACCTGTCACCCCAGAGTCTGAGGCAGCGATGGAATTGCTGGGACTTACTGGCTGTCTGCCTTGCTCTTGGCTCAGTAAAATACTCGTTCTGAAGAGAATAAGATAGAGGATGTTAGTGAAGAGCATTGGAAATCCCCCTGTGATCGCTGCACATGTTTGGGCCTGTACTCACACACATTTGCATATACCACATTTACATCACCCCACACATACCTACGAAGAAGAAAATGCGGATTATGTATTCTATGTGACAGGCCTGGGAAATTCACACCTAAGATGGGTCCTTCTTCAAGCACTCCCATTATCTTTTCTTATTTCCTCCAAACTTACATTCTTCTTATAGAAATTAAGAGAATCACAACGAAAAGTAGCTAGAAAAGCACTTAGCCTTCTGTTAATTCACAAAGACAAACACACTCTGCCCAAGGGCAACATTTTCCTGGCCAATTTACATCTAATACCTAGTGATTGCTAACAGTGCCAGTTGAGTTCATATAAGGAAACAGTCCAGGAATCAGTACTTGCATCAGGCTCAGGTTTGAAACTACAGAGCAAAATCATCAATGAATGCCCTAGAGACATTATAGACAAGCAAAGCATTTGAATGGATTAAGGAAAATTTGAGTTCTTTTGAGTTTTATATGCAATCACTTTTTCCTTTGATGACTACAAGCAACCTAATCAGGCAATTCTAGTAAGAATCACAGAATTACCTAGCCAGGCTGTGTGATAGTTAGAAATGCAAACTGAGTACTATATTGTAATTCCTCTTTTAGGATTTAACAAAGCATTCAACTAAGCAGTAAACCACCTGAGTCTTCTAGCTATTGAATTTCTATTCATGTTGGGAAAGGTCTGACCACAATCTAATCCTGAAGTTGATGGGAACTCAAAGTAAGCATTGTGGTAGATCACTGAAAATTGAAATGCACAAAGCATTCTGGTCAATATTCTTGGCTTTTGTTTATAAGCAAGACAGAAATTATCTACTTTTTGAAACTTCTTTTTCCTTTTCTCCTTGTTTCTGTTTCTTTTGTTATCATTTAAATTAAAATGCTGGCTAGAGGAGAATGAACTTACTAGAATTATAAATAACAAAGAAGTAAGAAAGTTGTTCAGTAATCTGTATAATTTAGGCACATTTTTTCCCAACTTGACACCCAGTGACCCTTACCTTGAACTCTGTAGGTCTACCCCATGTTATAGTTCCTGTCTCCTTAGATTGGAGGCTAAGGAGTAAAGGAAGTTATCACATAGTATGAATAGAGTCATGATAAGAAACCAAGATGCATATGCCCTGCAAACCAGTTAACTACACCTTCATTACAGAAATGAGAAGTGACTGAGCTTTTGATGACAGCTGGGGCTGTGCTAGGTAAAGAGGACAGGTGTGGAATGTTACTGATTAAAGTGATGTGTTTGGGTGTTGAATTGAAAAGGGGAGGACTTATGATGGTTACTTTTGCTTGTCAACTTGATTGGATTAATAAATACTTCAGGTACTGGGAAAGAGAGTGTGGCCCCCTGGAATCTGTACAGGGCATATCCAGATGACAAATTCTCAGCAAAACAGAGATTTATTACCCCGGACAGAGGCCACAAAGGCAACAACAACAGCAGCAAACAAAAACAAGCAAGAGAGAAAAAGAACAAGAGAGCAGGAGAGGGTGTTTCTGCAGGAGTGGGTTTTTATGGAGATAAAAGAGAAGTCTGTGCTAGGATGAGTTGTTAAATGCTGATGGGACATATTAGTCAAATAATGAATTTTAATTGTTAAACCCTTGGTGTTTTGATTCAGGAATGAGTCATTGTCCAATTAAGAGAATAAACCTTGGTGGCTAGTTTTAGGAATGTAATCTAACAGTTCTGAGCAAGAAATACAGAAAAGGGGCAAGGCCAGGCCTGCCAGAGCCATTTGCCATACTTGGGCCTAATAAAATCCCTTCATTTCCATCCTTTTGTTTTATTAATGGTCCCTGGGTGTTGGGAAAGTGGGAGCTGTTCTCTCTGGCTGATTCCTGCTGACATTGGGGCATTGTTGTTAGTGGAGCCAGGAAGCTGGGTTGCTGGACAAGGTCAGGAAGAGCAGTCAATGTCCAGGTTCTGTGGGACCATCTGAGGCTATGGAAGTGTAGTCTGTTAGGCTGGATTAGGATATAGATTCTGAGGAAACAACTGGGGCTGACACTGTAGTTGATGGAGCAGTTTGCAGTTGATTTGAAATCTGTTGGGATAGATAGACAAGAGCAAAGGTAAAGTTAAGGATTTGGGGGTGGATTTTTATCTTAGATGTATATTTAAAACGTTTAGGTTCATAGTCTTGGTAGTTGGGAAAAGGAGTATCAAGACCAGTGAAAGTGGATCCCTTAGGAATGAAAGGCAGGAAAACTTGGGCTGTCACTTTGCAGGAGTACTTATCTGGAATGTGCTTGAGAGTTCCTGAGAGGAGCCAAGAACATTTAGATTGACTATATAAGGTTAATTGGGGGAATATCTGTCATCTGAAACCAGGTGACAGTTGCCAGTGTTCTTTGAAGAAACATTATTTCTAGGAATCACCTGTTTACAGTCCCTTTTTAAATGTCCTTGCTTTCCACATCCAAAACATCTAACGTTTCTCAAACCCTTTGACATTGCTTCTCCTACCCACATATCATCCTGGTCATGAGACTCAACATTAACTGTATCTCTAATCCAATCTTCCAAAGGTGCAGATCTTGCCTTTAATGGTCTGATTATTCTTTTGCATGCTGCATTTGCGTTCTCAAAAGCCAAAGATTCAATTATTATCTGACTAGCCTCTAAATTCGGAACCATTCTCTGTACTGCTGAAGTTAATCTTTGTAAAAAGTCTGTGACAGGTTGTAACAGGGAGAATACAGTTTGGGAGGTGTTCCTTATATCAAAACAGTTTTTTCTAGGGTGTCCAGGGGGGCTCTGAAATTGAAATATTTTAGGAACATGAATGTTTGGGGTGGCTTTTGACAACAGATGTATCACTGATATCACTGGCAAGAGGGACTACAGCTAACAGAGGGTATTGAAGAAAAGCACAAAGAAAGTAGTGGGAGACATTGAAGTAGGTGTCAGTGAAGTTTTGGAGAGAGAGAGTTTATTGGATGACCTTGACCCAAGTGAGAGTTTAGCTCTGTCTGTGTGGGTTTTTTTTTTTTTTT
>CABHPH010089045.1:0-47693 GCA_902168325.1 Peromyscus nudipes
ACACACACACACACACACACACAGAGAGAGAGAGAGAGAGAGAGAGAAAGAGAGAGAGACAGACAGACAGACAGAGAGACAGAGACAGAGAAAGAGAGACAGAGACAGAGAAAAAGAGAGGAGAGAGACAGAGACAGAGAGAGACAGAGAGACAGAGACAGAGAGATAAATGGCCCAATGAGTTATTCAGAGAAAGAAGAAATTATGGGTGTGAAGAATCACTTAAAATTCTGCCATTAATCCTTACTGTTCTGCCTTAGGAGAAGTAGCATGCAATATTCATAATTTATATACACTTTATTTAGATTTACTCATAACTTTTCAATTATATTTTTTCTACAAAATTAAAAAGATTAATGTACTGGAAAAGTACTGAAAGAGAGAGGCAAGAATGGAGAGTGATGAAGAGATCCAGTAGGATTACTATTGTCAAACATGTCACCATGAACTTTTGATGTTTAATGAATAATGATTTTATTTTTAAATTGGTTTCATAAGACAGAAGTGCAAGGTGTCAAGGAGAGGTGACCAAGACAGGATCAAGAGATGACTGTGATCAAGTCAAATGGATGGATGTGGTGATATTTTGTTTGTGCTCTAACAAATAAAGCTTGCCTGGAGTTCAGAGTGCGGAGCTAGCTACTAGAGGCCAGGCAGTGGTGGCACACACATTTAATCCCAGTGCTTGGGATCTCATGCCTTTGATCCCAGTTCTTGGGAGGCACAGGCCTTTAATTCCAGCACTTGGGAGGAGGAAACAGGAAGTGATAAGGCAGGGTAGAGATAGGAGCTCAGTCCCCTTTCAGTCTGAGGATTCCTAGAGGTAAGAAGTTGTTCTAGTGGCTAGCTGCTTTGCTTCTCTGATCTTTCAGCTTTCACCCTGATATCTGACTCTGGGTTTTTATTATTAAGACCAATTAGAATTCATGCTACAGATGAGCAAAGAAAAAAATACAATAAAACTTAAAAGGAAAGTAGAAGTAAAAAAGAGAAAGTGAGGTGCCCCAAAAGAAGCAGCAACTATCAAAAATATAAATGAAATTAATTAGATTCTAAAAAGTCAGAAAGAATTAGAGAGAGTGAGAAGAGTGTATCACAGTCAAATACCATAAACACTTAAATATTAATTCTTGAAAAATAAAACCACAATAATAAGCTAGAATAAAAATTTTAAATGTTAACTCAAGAAACTGCTTCTGAAATAAATTTGAGGAAATAGGGAAAAACAAAACCAGAAAGCAAGCCCCTAGGGTAAGTAATCCAGAACATGGAGTGATGGAGTGCTATACTAGTGGACCACCAGGTGATCTATGAATAAAGGACCCTTTGCTTAGTAGACAAATAAAAATCTCAATGTTCTGTAATTGTAGAATAAAGGAGAATATGGGTAATATTCTCACGAGTCAAATTGTACTTCAAGTGTAAGGCAAGAGATAAAAGATTTTGAACATGGTAGAATTTGAAAATATTGCTTCTAAGGGAACTCCTTGAGGAGTGTTTATGGGTGACTTTTAGCCAACCACAGATGATGGGAAATGATGTCAGCAATGAAAGCTGTATTCCAAGGTCCCCCTATAAATTCAAACACACACACAGACACACAATCACATAAACATATGCACATATATACATATATGCACAGGCATACACACACACCAGATCCTTCAGTTGTTTACAGCTCTAAACACCTTGATTGTAGCCTCATAGTGTATTCTGGCCCATAACTCTGCTTAGCCATGCCTCACTTCCTGGACCTTACTAACAGGTGTGCAATCCTCATTTATGGTTTTAAAAAGCTAAGTTTTACAGAGGGTTGTTGTGGAATAACAGGTAACTAAAACAGACTTTAAAAATAGTTAATTTGATGGCTAGGGAAATGGTAATGTGCCTGACACACAAACATGAAGGCTGGAGTTTGGATTCCCAGCACCCACATAGAATTAATGCACAGCAGGATATATCTGTTATCTCAGCCTTGGGGGTGAGGGTGGAGCCAGGCAGATCCCTGGTTCTAATTGACTAACAAGCCAGATTGATGAATTTATGGTTTAATGAGACATTCTGCTTAAAAAAAAATGTGAATAGTGATAGAGGGAGACACTTGATGTTGATCTCTAGCCTGCATACATATGTGCATATGACCTATACATACATATACAAACATGTGCTCACACTGCACATATACACACAAAAATATATTGAATTTGTAAAGGTCAGAGTACTAGAAAACAGAGATTTTTGTCTTGCTTGCTTTGTTTAAATATTGTGGTCCCCAAGTGCAGCAGCTGCAGATAATGACCTTGTTGAGAATATTGAGAAGGGATGAGGTGTGTTCCCTCAATTTACAGAACTGTAACATGTGCAGAACCATGTTTGGGAATGGTTAAAGGCCACAGGCTGTTGTTGCATTGCTGCTCTGATGATGAATGTCATTGACCTACACTAGGAATGGATGGCAAAGCCATAGTTTGTGTGGACAAAAGATAAATAAGTTTTAGAGGCAGGTGTGGGCCAAGTGGGAGAAACAGCCAGTCTGGGCTTCTTTGGAGAGACCTGAGAAACTCTGAGGCCCTAACTCTAAAGAGTAGTATCCCACCTGGGGTGTACAAATGGTCATGTGTTAAAGAAGAGACGTTTGATCCATTAAGGGACAAAAGTAGAGACAGGGCCTGAGAGAGAGGGGATCATGAGAGAATGCAAAAATATGTTCCAAGAAAAAGAGATAACCTTGACATCTAATAAGACCAGTATGAAATAATGACCCCACCTTTTCCCTGTAAGAGGCAAAACCATAGCCACAAAGCTGGGTGTTTGAAGGCCATGTGCAGGTTGAGAAACCAAGGAAGCAACTGGATGTAGCACTCTCAGTGACACAGCAGGGCACTGCAAAGGGAGGTCCTTCAATGACATCAGTGTCAGAACTTGACGATTGCACAGGAATGCCATTAGCTGATGAATAAGGACTTGTGTTCTATTCTTTATATCATGGCTGTATGTTTAAAATTAAATTTGCCATTTAAAATACAGGAAAATAACAGTATTTCATTCTGTAATAATATATCATGCAATTATAAGGACAACACAATCTCTGCATTCTAACTGAAGCCTTCAAACTTTCAACTGTTGTTGGCTGGTAACAACATTAGTGTAGACAGCAGTAGATCGGGCTTTGCCAGTTATGCCAGATGTTATCTTTCAGAAACAAACTGGCAAATAGCATAGCATAGCTTGCTTGTGCCATCATAGTCTCATGCAAGTTGCCTGAAGGAATGCATATAATTATATATATATATATATAATTATACATATATACACACACATATATATATAAATATATATGCATTAGCCATTTTTAGAACAAATGCTAAGTTTTGACTGCAATAAAGCTAAAAATGAAGAACCTTAATGCATTTGGTAGACCAGACAAAGCATTGCTAGGTGAACTTGGCATCCATGTTCTAATCTTAGCCTAACATCAGATGTTTATAAAATTTAAATTGCAAAACTTAAGGCAAATTGTTATTTTACTTTGTGTTCATAGGTGTTTTTTCTGCATGTATAACTGTAAATCATGTATGTATCTGGTGTTCCCTGAGGTCAGAAAAGGGTGTTGAATCCCCTGGAATTGGAGTTATAGACTAGTGAACTACCATGTGGGTGCTGGGAATTGAACTTGGGTCCTTTGGAAGAGTGGGCAGCCAGTACTCTTAGCCACTGGGCTAACTGCTTCAGCCCTTCCATTGCAAAACATAAGCAAATAGACATTTAAAAACCAACAAAGACAATTTGTCATTCCTACCTCTGTATAAGATCTGTCTGATGACAGAGATGTAGTCCTCAGGCTCCTGCTCAGTTGAGATCTCCCATCTGCTTCCAGGGATACATAATAATTGAAAGAGAGGATTTGAGCTCTCCATGCCACAAAGCAGAGTCACCACACTTTCTGGCGAGTCAAGTATCTTCTCTAGAAACTGACATTTCTTTGGTGTTAGGTCTTTAAGTAGACTATTAGATAAGATCAGAAGTTTACATTTGTAAGCATTTAAGTTTAGCAATTCCAAATGTGAAGAAGAGAAACTCCACAAGGGATATAACAGGATTGCTTCTCTTTCTACAATATGTATAAATATTTCTTGCAAGTACAGAGCCCATTCCTCAGTATCTTCTTCATGTATCAGTAGGATGTCTTTTGCATTTCCTGGGAAAAGAGAAAAAAAATGTTTTATTTTTCTTATAGTCAGAAGGCTAACAGCAGGTTATATTATCCTTTAAACTTGAAATACACAGTTTAGGAAACATGCTAATTTTCTTATTGTTGTAAAATGTTACTATCCTTATTGTAATCATGCAGTTTAAAAAATAAATGAGATATAACACAGTCCTCGACTTGCAAGTCTTCTCCTACTCACTGCACAAATGTGACTCTCCAGTAATCAACAAAACAAAATTTATTTACATGGAGGAACTTAACAGTGAAAACCAAAAAAGAAGGTGGTGTAATCATGTTTCAGAAAGTAAGAAGCTTTTGACTGGCAAGAGAGCTTACTGGGTAAAGGTGTCTGCTGCCAACCTGAAGACCTGAGCTTAATCCCTAGGCCTCATACCCTGCAAGTAGAGAACTGACTCCCATAAGTTGTCCTCTGACTTCCACACATTTGCTGTGGCCTGTGAACTCCCACTTCTATACATATACAACAACATATATTAAAATTTAAAAATAATAAAATGTCATTATTGAAATAGATAGAAGTTTCTCATAGGACAACACAGAACTAAGATCTATCTCCCACTCAAGCCAAGATGGATGAGGAATCAGAGCCCCAAAACTCTTATCTCTTTTCTACTTTTCACCTCATCACAGGGCTTCTGTGTCAAGATCCTACAAGACAGACTCAAAGTTGAGTCTGAGAAATTAAAGTCCACAAATCCAACCTCTCCATAGCAGGAGAGAGGACCTTGCGAGGCATTACAAAGACCACCCAAGACTTCCAGCTGCAGAAGTTCACAAACCACCCTTTGTTGTCGGGATATTTGATCACATTGTGAACTCGGAAGTTTGCGTTAATTAAAACCTTGGGTCAAGGGGCGGAACCAGCAACTAGTTGACAGGAAGTAGTCATAGAGAATTAGAGGGAGTCGGGAAAATAGGTAGGGAAACGCACAGGAAGTAGTAGGGAGGGCCTTTGAGTGTGGCAGTCTTTTTTGATTTGGGATCTCTGGCAAAAGAGATATTTGCTCTTGCTGGGTCCCTGGCTAAGGAGGAAGTCAGCTGGTTGCTTTTCGGCCTCTCTGAGCTAGCAGGTTTTCACCCCAGTATCTGACTCCTGGGTCTATATTGGTAAAATGGAATAATAGAGATTTCGTTAAAAACTACATTTGGCTGCAGAGGCAGTGGCAGTTGTGGCGGGATGTCTTGGCCTGAGCAGTGGGGAAGTGATCATAGAGCTGCAGTCAGTAGTTCAAACAATAGATTCAGGGGCAGCCGCTATGCCAACAATAACCACTTTTGTCTCCCTTTCCTTCAGACCATATGAAGCAGATGAGAAGCCAGTCTCATTTAAAAGCAACAAATAAGATAAGGAAGAAAATGCAAAGGAATATTTTCCTCTCCATACTAAAATAGAAAGTCTAACCTTCGTTTAGACAAATATGAGCAAAATAAATATTAGCAGTACCAATTTTTTTATGGGATGGGACTATGTCAAACAATAATAAAAATAACAATGATCATCACAATAAAAAATTACTGTACAAGAATTAGTGAAAACAGTAAAGGGAGACACTGACAGGCCTTTTGAGCGCAAAAATCACTGTAGCTTTAGTAAAACAAGAGTTAGAAGATAATTTGACTTAATAAAAAAAAACAAGACTACATTATCCAAGAAAAATTTAAAAAGTAATAACTAGATTAGGAATGGGTAACATTTTAATTTCCAACCTGAAACAAAGCTGGATGTTGCATAGCAAATGTTAAGAAAGAATAAAATTAAAGCAATGTAGCAAAATATGATAAAGTGGATAAAAAGAGGAAAAGGATTCAATATGTGGATAATACAAACTCCAGAAACGCACATGAGAAAGGGTTACACTGTGTCATTTTAAAGGGGTATGTGAATAACGGGAACTCCAGAAACGCGGATGAGAAAGGTTACACTGTGTCGTTTTAAAGGGGTATGTGGCTGACACGAACTTCAGAAACGCAGATGAGAAAAGGTTACACTGTGTCATTTTAAAGGGGTTGCAGATATATCCCAGTTGATGAAGCGCCCGCTATGCAAGCGTGAGGATATGATTTCCAGAACCCACATCAAAAACCAAAAAGGCTGATGTGGCGTCTGTAACCACTACACTGGTGGAGGCAGGCAGATCCTTGGAACTCATAGACAAGCCAATCTAGCTGAACCAGTGAGCTTCAGGTTTAATGAGAGACCCTGTAAGGTGGAAAACTATTGAGAAAGACACTCTACACATACCTTCACACCTGACCTTCACACACACAAGCACACTTATATGCAGATGTGAACATGTCCTCATGAACATCTACTTACATCACATACACCTGTGCTTACACCACACATGAACACACACACACACACACACACACAAATGTTCTAAAGAGAAAAAGAGTCAATGGAAGGGAGAGAAAAGTGGGGAGAGGGGGTGAATGTGATCAAAATGTGGTATATATTTCATGAAAATGTCATACTGAAACCCATTATTATATATACTTAATACATGCTGGTAACAGTTTTAAAGATATTTAAGGATTAAAAATAAATACTTTATTTACGTGTGCTTGTGTTGTGTGTGTGTGTGAATGCAGCATGCATACCACATGGCAGTGAGAAGACAACCTTCAGAAGTGAGTTCTTTCATTCTACCATGGGATCTGTGGTTTTGGATCAAACTCAGGTTGTCCGTTTTATGTGGAAAGAATTTTTACCCAATGAGCCTTCTCACCAGCCCAAGATTTTTAATAATTTTTTTGAAAAATTCTCAGAATAAGGAATAGTAGGTACCAGTTTTATGAATCATTGGTGGAGAATTGGAAAAAATAAACCATTAAGGAAAGCAAACGTTGATTAAATTGACCTTAGTTTAATGGTTATTATAAAATTTCTTTCTATATCCAGAAAGAAAAAGTGAGCCACTCACAAGAGGAAGTAGAAAGTTGATATAATGTCTTCAGAGCAACTTCAACAGATTACTGTGAATTATAAGGTAGTTCTCAAAGATCAAATTCTCCTAGCACACTGACACCATGAGATACTGTGCAGTACAGCAACAAAAGGAACGTGCCCTGGCTGCACGCAACATGGATAAATCTAAAGATTGATCTGAGGGAACGACACTGAGGGAAATAAGCAAGTGTGCACCCAGCAGAAAGACATTTCTAATCCAACTGGACACAGGTAAGGATATCCTAGACAAGGGTTAGTGGATCAGGCTGAGGAAACCTGCTGGAGCTCAGAATTACTCTCTGTCTTGATCTATGTGTGGATTACATAAATATATACATACAGAGAAATGAATTCATTTGTATAGCTTTGACTCCAGCTTCTTAAACTCTGGGTCAGGATCCTGTATGGGAGGGTTAGAATACAAAATAACAAGAGTTAAGAGGTTTCTGAACTCCTGGCAACCAAAAATCTATTCCACATCAAATGCACCCTTAAACGGAGGTATTTCTGGCCACATGTTCCTAGGTTGCACTGTGTGACTTCACTGCAGACTTGGTTCTGAACACACAACAGACACAATTTGTACTATATAGACTGTCACACAATGTAAAAGCAATGCACATTACCTGAACTATTACAGCTCAGCTTCCAGACTAAGGCATATTATGAACTGCAGTGTTTACTGTACATACCACAATATCTGCTCCTACATAAACATTAAGGTTTAATTGTAGGAAATAGCCTTTTAATATTTTATGCTGCTATTCCTTAGTGTGCATATCAAATTAATATACCTTTGAATTGTATTGTATTAGCATGATTAAATTTAAAAATTACTATTTGAGTTGCGGACTTCAATTTCATGAAATGTCACTTGGCAAAGTTTAGCTTGTCACTAAAACAAAATTTCCAATATTTTTTAAGTTTCTCTAAACATTATTCTGCCATTTTTTCCCCCTGTGGTGTTCTCAGGATTGGTGATTATAAATATCAACAAACTCCAAAAAACATTAAAGATGCTCTGTGTCTCAAGTATCAAATATTAAGCTGAGATGTAATTCTTTATGTAAAAATAATCACACCAATTAGCATGCAGATTTGCTTGTAATAAATGATAAAAATCATAAATATATATAAAACAATTATTTTAAAATAAATGTGCTTATGATTTATTATCAATAAATATTTAGTATGTGTATCATTTTATAGACATATATACTATATAACTGGGGTGATGAAAAAATAGGTAAGAAGTGCTCACAAGCAGAAAAATTTAAGATGCCCTGTTTTAGAATGCACCTTAACTAAAGTGTAACACACACATAAGTTAAGAAAAGTAGCAAAAGGAAGTTTAGGGATGGATCTATTCAGGAGTCCCTGAGGTTGGTCAGTCTTACGGCTGGGGGGCTTTGGGAACAAGAGCCACAGAAACTAAGACAGTTACACAACTGATACTGAAAGACCTGGGAGTGAGTAGTAGTCACAGAAGCTTGACACAGCTGAAGGGAGATTTTAAAATGCAAAGGCAGCAGCATGAGAAGATTTTGCACATATAATGAAAAACTTAAATGAAATTAATTCCAGAAAAGCAAAGCAAAACAAAAGCTATAATACAAAGTAGAATAATCATATATTGTTTGGGCCAATGGTGTCAATGTTTAAGATCATAATAATGTAAAAACTGATTAGTCATTAATTGCAAGTTGAGATTAAACTGTCCTAGAGAATAAGGCAAGTCAGATGAACTAAATGATATAAATTCATGTATAGCATACCAATAGATAGATGCCAGCATATAATGGCTAACATCAAAATGCATAAATAACAAATAGTATTTATCATAACACAACACATGCATGCATAATACATACAACTTAATTTTTTTATATCGGTCAAAAATACTTTAGATTAAAAAGTGATTTTAAAGAAATAGTATCAATATGGAAGAGAACACGGAAGGAAAATGGAAGGGATTTTAGTTCTTCGGTTCCAAAGGGAAGGACCCAGGTTAGGAACCAAAAGGGAAGAGAACTGCTGGCTATCAGTGCACACGACTTGCCCCTGCTCCACATGCAACATACAGGACATCAAAATAAATGACAGACAAAATCCAACCACAATCCAGCAGGACCACGGAGAGGACATGGAAATACAGAAAATAAGAAAAAGGACAGAAGCAAGTTGAGTACGCGTCATTGTAGACTTCACACCAACACTGAGGGCATTGGGATTGCCCCACAAAACAGTCATCAACAGCTGGAGAGGTGACTCTCTGGCAGAAAGCCAGCTTAGGATGCCCAAGGTCTATGTTCCATCCAAAGTGTCACAGTAAACAAAGAAACTAATAAATAAATAAGTAAATAAATAATCTGAGAAATTTTAGTGAAGTACAATTAAAAATAATAAATGGAGAAACAGCATTATTTTGTTTCTCCATTTATCATTGAAATTGAGATGATATGCATTAAGTTTATATTTAATAATACATGTATGAATTTAGTGACTAAAACTGTATGCGAAAATTGATGCAATCTTTATTATCTTTCAGTACTCTTTGAACACCTTTTGTTCATGATGAAAACTGAGCAGGTATTTTCATTTAGTTTTGATTTGTACTTTGTCAATAACCTCTCTATGCTAATTTTCAAAAGAATGAAGATTAGCATTAAGTATCATTACTTTCTTCCTAATAGATGAAGTCCTGCAAGTCATTTGGTCTTTAATTTTTCTCAATTATTATTTATTGAAACTTTCTGTGTCCCCCAGAGGCCACTAAATAGTTAACATCCACTGTCACAGGTCTCCCCTTGGCTCCCCTGTAATTTCCATGGAGAGAATTCAGACAAGTCACCCAGGATATAGTCTATTCTAGATAACACTCTCAAGGAGTGAGAGTGGACAGTGATCTACGCTGTCATTGTGCTGATCCACAGTTTAGTCAGGCTTTATGTAAGTTTGGAAAGTTTCTAAAACAAGCAGCTTTTCCCAAGGAACTTTTTCCTGCCCAGGCGATTGATAGGCCTGTTTGAAATGAGTCTTACAGGAAGGGGGCAGTGGTATAAAGTCTCTTGGAATCTTACAGGGTTCAGCCCTCTGGGAACCAAGTTTTGGTAGTTATTTACTAATAACCTGCAGACAATTTAGGATGTCCAAATAGAGCCAGAGATATGACTTGTGTGGCTTTCTGGAGTTATGGACAAATGTATAAATTCACTGAAAGTAGAGTGGAGTTAAAAAAGCAAAATAATAATTCTATCCAAACCTAGCTTACTGACCCAATGTGTTATGGATACAGCATGGGTGAGCTGTTACTTATAGGAAAGAATGTGAGTCAAGATGAGTTGCATCATCAAAAAGCCCCATGACAGTGACTCCAGAGTAATTGCATTGTAGAGTCCCTCCTTTAGACAAGCTCCCACTTTTTACATATGACAATACCACATAAGATCTGGAGCAACTATAAGCATGGGAAAGGAATAGCAAATCCCAGATGAACATGCTAAGACCCGACCTCTCTTTTCCTATCAGAAAGTGGTCCTCTGCTAATTCACATCACCTAGGACATGGCAATTATTGACTATTTAGCTTATTTCTTGCCATCACTAAAGGATCCAGCAATCTTACTGTCACAATCTGTACTTCAGGGTAGATAAAAGTCATGCCATACTCATGCCTGGAGACAGTTTCTTTACCCTAACAAATTGTTTTTCAAGAACAAAATAAAGCCATATTAAAGTTTTTTCTACTTCTTATGAAGTATTCTGTCAGATTCAATAATGTCTCATTTGTCTTATAAAGTACTATAATAAGTACTATAATGAATTTTTAATCTGAAAGGAAATTTGTATCAATAATTTATATTAATAATAGGGCTTATACAGAAAAAGATTATGCATATTATCAAAAGAATAAGGCTAAACATAAATCAAAATTCTTTTCTAGAAGCTCAGTCTCAAATGGACGTTTTTCTTCTTTTTAAATGAGACCCAATGTCAACCCAATGTATCATATATGCATATATATTATGCATAATGAGAAGATACTGCAAGATTCTAACTTTTAAAACTATATTTTTATCACTAGCAATAAAAAGGAAAGAAAATAGAAAGGCTAGGGATGTGGCTTTGTGATTGAGTGCTTGCCTAGTATGAGCAAGACCCTGTTATATCCCTAGAAGAAGTTAGAAAACGATAAAATAAAAGTTATAGTCAAGATACTTCATCTTGTTATAATCATGCACATTAATGCAAAACACAGATCTCATTTCAAAGGGGGCAAGAAGAAGTTTAATCTGAACCAAATATGAATAGCCAGAACCTGAGAACATGGATTCAGGTTGCCTGAATGACATGTTCTAACAAAAAAGCAGTTAATTATAGAGTTTTTTATCATCATAGAAGGGAAAAAAATGTAGGGCAAGGCAATGACTAAGTAAGTCACTGTAGGCAGCAAGTAGGTAGATTACAGTAAAGCAGGAAGTTAGAAAGTTTCACGTTGTAGATATTGATCACATTTTTAGTTTTTGGATTGGTGAACACTAATGATCCACTAAGAATTTATTCAAGATGTTTTCCGGTTACTCAGAAGGATATTAGTTAGATACAAAAGTGGGTTATGGGATCAGAGATGGTCCAGTGTATAAAGGCACTTTAGTACACTTAAGACCTGAGCTCAATCTCAGGATTCTGCACAGTAGAATTCTACAGTGTCAGGAAAAACTTAACTCCTGAGCGTTGTCCTCTGATCAGTGAGCACACACGCACATGCACACACCACACACACTTTTTAAAAAGAAGTGGACTATGAATGCTCTCAAGGAGACTAATGTTAATTAATTTTGTCTCTGGATCTTTAACATTCCAGCTTTGTGCAATCATGAAGTTCTAAGCAATCAGACTTCTATAATATGGGTGTGCCCCCCCAGGAAGTTCAGTACATGTGCACATACCTTTATTTCAGCCATTCAGTAAATACAGTTGAATCAGTTTTATATTTGAACTCTGTAATGATTTTTTCAGTATAAGGAAACTAAAACCAGGATTTTCTAAAGATATTAAGATGGTGAAACACTAGCTCATATTTCTCTTCCAAGAAAGTTGGCTCATTTTATGTATTCATAGAGGCAAAAGTGACTTGTGTTTCTTGTACAATTTGCCCAAGTTTGTGCAGTCAACACTACAGATATGTCTCCTACATCTCCCTGGATCACCAGCTAGAGTCGTTAATGGTCAGTTATTTAGTACATCACTTCTTCCCTCTGAGGAAGTGCATCTCTGAGACTTTCTCTGTTGCTGTACACCTGCTCATGTGGAAAGAGTCTATTCTACTGAAAGTACATGATACTCAGGAATTATTCCTGGTTCTTGACAATGTGAGAGCCTGAAAAGTATGGATGGGGTGATTTTTACGGATTATTAGAATGAAAAAGGCAATGTATAAACCTGAGTATCTTAATATATCAATAGGGTTGTATTCATACAGTATTCAAGAGTTAATGTGTTACTTCAAGTACACAGATGGCATGAGCAGCCTCTGAGCACCACTGAATCGGAAATGCCAGAAGTTTCCTGTTACGAAAAGCACAGGACTCAATAGGCAGACTTCCTGTAAAGAGTTAGGTGGTAAATACTTTGGGCTTTGTGGACCACATAGAATCTCTTTTCCCTTCTTCTCTTTTCTTCTTTCTGTCCTTCCCCAATTTAACACTTTAAAGGTGTAAAAAGAATTCTTTGCTCTCAAGTAAAGCACAAACAGGACACTGGCTGATCACTATCTTTGCCTATCCTTTCTAAAATGTTCTAAGTTTCTTTTCATGAAACATTAAAATATCCATCCATGAAAGCACTGTTTTTTGTCCTCTGCAACACAAATATAAGGATTGGGATTAGATTCTTGCATTGAACTTTTGGTGTGAGTGGGAAATAATGAAATCCATATTGACAGAGAACAAGTGGCACCATTAATAACTGGAGATTAAACATCAAAGTTTCTTAACCCCAGTGATTACTGTGGTAATTTGATGGTCTGTAAAGTAAAACAAGTATATAGCCTATAGAGTTTCTATTTCATCTTTATAAATAAAACAATTCTAGATTTGAGAATAGAAAACAAAATGGCTGGAGTTATTGAATGGAATTTCAGAGACATTTCTAGAAGAGCAACATGCATTCTTAACCACTGAGTCATCTCTCCAGTCTTCAGAGACTCTTAAATCAATGTTTAGATTCCAAGGCATTGACTGAGGGAAGGTCATGTCCCTTAGACAAAGCACGGTTCTATCCATGGATCTCTTGAGCATTCACTCAGCCTTCCCACAGTGACTGGCATCTATGCAGACAGTGGAAAAAATACTCTCAGTAAAATCCCCATAAATATGTTCTAGTGATAATTACTCAGTGGTTACAATTGACACAAATTTCTAAAGACACAAAATACCATGGTGGTAGGAATGAGAATATATGGAATTCAGTCATAATGATAAATGACTTCTTCCCTTAGGACTATTTAATAATGGTTCCATTGGGGCCCATGGATGTCCTATGAGTATTTTAATTGACCTTTTCATGACACTAGGTGTAGAACTTAGGACCTCATTCATGGTGTGCCTAAAATAATTACATCTTATAACCATCAATGCACTAAAATAATAAAATGATAAGTTCGCAATCACCTGGCAGTGATAACAGTAACTTATCACTGACTTAACTCATAACTATGTTTGATATCCAAATAAAATCTGCAGAAATGTTGACCACATCGACATATCCTAATAATACATATATAATTTCATATAAGATAAAAACATTTAACTGTTGAAATTAAATATACTCAAGCATAATGATAGAGCCAGCTCCCGAGATTCCATGATGTGTGTCACATTAATGCACCAATGTGAAGGATAAATCACTTTCAAATGTGCAGTTCCTTCATATCAATAAGTTTTCTAGAAGCCAAAAGTTTGATTATGTACACTGGCATGCTGAAAGACAATATGGCAGATAGCCACAGGAAGCTATTCACCAGTTGTGAAAAAGATCCACACTCACAAGGGCTCTGCTACACAGTCAGACCATATTACAAACTACCCCATCTCTGGAGCATGTAGGACTTTTTTCTTCCAATGATGCTTCATAACATTTTTAGAACTTTTACCAGGAGTTCTACAACAGTTATTCCTCAGATTCTAAAGGGCCACTTGCCTTATTTTTCTGATAACTTCTTTGTTTTTGAAAATTAATTTATGAGTTCCTTTTGAGTCCTCATAGAGATTAATTTCTATCTACAGGATTTATGCAGTCTAGTTAGTCACTAGAGAAATAAATTATTGATTTAATTATGAATAACTATATTCTATTACAAAATAGAACATAATAAAATGAGGGCAATCTTGATGGGAAAAGTTAGTACCACAGAAGTGTAGTTCACATTCCCATGGCATTAACTCTTACTGCCTCTACACCATTTCTCAATATATCTATATATGGGAGGATTACCTAACCTGTAAGAAGGAAAAAGAGGGAAATGTTTGGCATTAGTTTCTGGAAAAAAAATGAAAAAGTGAGTATCCCCTACATTGTGCACCTACCCATAATGCTGAAAGAGAATGGTGGAAGGAAATGACTTTAGCTAATAGGATTTTGTACACTTTGATCTGGTCATTCTCTATGCTTTGAAGAAAATATGGCTTGGCTTGAGCTATGAATCTACATTGAACAAAAGAAGAAAAAGAGTGGAAAGAAATATACCTATTTAATTTCAGAATTAAATACCCAAATGAAGTTACTAAATAAGAAACACATTGAGAAACAAAAGCCTTTACATCACATTCTTCCATATAATGACTTTCTTATGTCCTTTGTGGCTTATATTGGTTTATATAAAGGCAAATTTGATGTGAACTCATGTTTCCTAGTTTCCTTTGTGAGTAACCAAACCTGCACAAGCCTGTGATCACACTGTTGATTAGCAAATGCTTACTGAAAATTTGTTAGTATTACAGTGTAGGCTGCAATAGGATCAAAGTTACACAGGTTTTATATGATCTTGGGAAATTCATCTCACAAATTCCTTGCCCTGTGGCAAAGTCCATTCTATAAACAAAAACAAAAATCATTTTAAGAAAAAAGTATATAATTACACAAAATTTAGGACTGATGTTCTGAAGATATTTAATAGAAACACTATCAAGACTAAATTTACATGACTATTTGTTTCTAAAATATATTGATTTCTAAAACTCTGTAAGTACACAGTAGAGTCAATTTTATTTGTAAGAGTTAGATCTCAGTCTTTTTGGCTATAAAACCAAGTCTGACAAAAATTAATAGAAAATGTAAGATTAAAAAAATCTTTTTAGGGTTTTAATAGTTCTAATACAACTCTTAATAGAGTAACTATACGATAAAATGTATTTAAATTCTATTGATTTTTAAGTATCCATTTTATCCTGTTGTACACCTTTATGAAGTTTGAATTTGACTTCAGAGAATTGAATTTTTTTTAAATATTTTAGTAGATATTGACTGGTATAACTGAAAAACAAAAAATCACATCTTGAAATCCAACTGGAAAGTTTGGCCAATAGTAAACATAAAGTCTAGTATCTCGGCCTCAAATGTGCATGCTAAGGATCCTGTATTATGTTTATAGTTTCATTCTGTAGTGCAGACATATTAGTTCCAAATTGTTTATCTTTAGTTTTATTGTGATGGTAAAAGCTATGGGAAATATACTAGGAGCCAGCTATAAAATAAGCTTCTAAACAGGATCCCACTTCCTGCTGTAGTTGTCTAATTAGAGTTCAATAGCATTGTGGGAATATGTTCATAATAGCCATTGGCCTATGGTCCAAAGTCCCGATGCTGGATAGGTATATCAGTCTAATTATGAGGTATCTTGTTAAATATTTGTAGCTCAAATGTTAAATGGTCTTTTCATAAAAACCTAGAGTCTGATATTGGGGTAAAAGCTGAAAGATTAGAGAAGCAGAGCAAGCCACAGCCACCACCTCTTACCTCACCAAATCCTCAGCCTGAGAGAGCCTCTAGTCCCTGTCTCCTTGTGTTTTATATACCTTTCTCTGCCCAGCTGTCACTTTCTGGGATTAAAGGCGGGTGTCCTTCCCAAGCAAAGGAATGAGATCTCAAGTGCTGGGATTAAAGGGGTGTGACTCCCAAGTACTGGAATTAAAGGTGTGTGCTACCACTGCCTGGCTCTGTTTCTGTCCTAGACTGAGTCAATCTCATGTAGTCCAGGGTGGCTTTGAACTCACAGAGATCCAGATGGACCTCTGCCTCGTGAGTGCTAGGATTAAAGGTGTGTGCCACCACTGCCTGGCATCTTGTTTAATCTAGTGGCTTGATCTGTTTTCTGATCTTCAGGCGACTTTTATTAGCATACACAATATATCACCATATAGATTCCATTTTCTTGAAATAAAAATGTAAACCAATATATGTTTGGTTCTCCTTACCTTATTATTTTGTCTTTTTTCTTAGTGTTGCTAGTTAACTCAATATAGATATTGCTACATCTCAGCTTTATTACCAATGCAATCACCTGAGTTCTTTGACTGAAAAGTGTTCTTACACTTGATTGTAAATGAGCCACATTTCAAAATAATTACATCAAAATTCCCACTTGATAATAATATACAAAGTACTCGTACATGAACATTGTTATATTCTTTTAGAGTATTCATGGTATTGTGGGTTTTTTTTTAAGTATTTCAACTCAAACAAAATTTTAAACTTGAAAATACATAGGCTAAAAAGCTTAAGAAACATATTGAAGGCCATAGCAAGAGAAAACTATTAATCTTACACTGTCTAGTGTCAAACAGTGGTTCAACTATCAAACTACAGTGCAGTGCAAGAGATGTTACTAAAAACCGGGAAAAACTTCAGTCCCTTTCATGACTTCCCAGTAGGCAGCAACATAGGAACATTTGTTAAGATTGAAAAAAGGGCAAACCTGGGTGAACGGCTAAACCTATGTCTGCGATGTTATTTCTGAGCAAGAGAAAACTGCTGGCGGTCTCTTGCTTCTCTGCTTACCCTTCATCCTCAGTTCATCCTTTCTTTTCAAAGCACCAAAGATGGTGAAAGTAATGGAAGGTGAGAGGAGATGGGAAGGGGGGGAGAGGTGGGTAATCATGACTTCAGAACAATGATCACATCGTTTTTCTCCCTTCCTGAAATACTTTCAGGACCTGGGCAGATTCAGTATGCTAACCCATGTTTGCAAACCAAGCCTTCATTGCCAACATGTAATCCCCTCCATGACCTGAAATTCCCAAAGGACCCTGAAATGATATAAGCAAACATTTGATTACTGCGTTGATACTGACGTCTTTGGAGAGTTTTGCTATGTATAGAATTGCATGCGTCATATTATAAATACATTACTGATCAAGAATAAACCTTTAGCAAACCTTCTGCAAACATTTAATCACCAATTATATAAACTGGAGATTTAAGCTGTATGGTGAAGACTGGAGAATGCTTTAGAAAGTTACATACTAGAAAACAAGTACGGACAGAAACCAAGTGTGGATGGTCATCTATTCATTTAAAGCAGGCAAATCCAGCAAATGAAACTCATCTTGATGCCTGTAATCCCACAGTCACTTTTAATTTAAGAGAAACAGCAAACTGACAAAGTGTGTCTCCTCCCACCCACAGAATTTCCCTAAGACCCACCTGGGGCTCATGTTCAGAGGGAACGTGACTTCTGGGCAGCCATTGATCCAAACAGCAGAAAATTCTAGGAAACCCTTTAAGCCTGGGACAGCTGTTGACAGCAATCACTTCCAGGTCACTTTAAATCCATTCTCTTCTAACAATATAAGAAGAATCCCCTTGTTTTATAGACCCACCTTTGAACACTACTTAAGAACTGAATTTTCTAGGAGTAGGGCCCAGAAGAGAATGGAAGCAAGCACCTGGGTAATTCTAAGACCACTCAGGATGTAAGGGTAACTATAGATATTTTAATATGATATTTTTATATTAGGCTGGATGATATTAGCCATTATTCTTAATTTCTTTTTTTAAATAAATGTTAAATTTTATTTATTTTATATTATGTATATAGGTGCTCTGCACCAATATATCTGCTTGCCAGAAGAAGGCATCAAATCCTATTATAGATGGTTATGAGCCAATATGTGGTTGCTGGGAATTGAATTGAGGACCTCTGAAAAAGAAGCCAGTGTTCTTAACCTCAGAGCCATCTCTCCAGCCCAGCTCTTAATTTCTTAAGTGTTGTTAACAGAAGAGAAGAAAAAAGATCTTAGTCTTTCCTATGTGAAAACGAGAAATCCAAACAGCCTCTACTATTTAGTTGGAGACTCAATGCATATTGTTTATTCAGTTTACTAAATAAATTTCTTACTCAAACTCTGCCTTAATTCACTAATGGAGTTTCATCAAATGAAGGCCAAATCACCCATTTGCATAGGATGACATATTTGAAACTATGCCCTTAAAATTTTAGACCAGAATTCTCAAGTCAATAGTGTATATTTATGGTGTTTATCAAAAGCTGTAAAAGGTAAGCTAGTTGGTGAATTAGGGGAGACATTGTAGGGTATAGTCAATAGGTGATTAAGTGAAAATAAATTCTAAATATTTTACTTCAGACTTTTATGAAGATTTGATTTTACTACTATAAATACCCATGCTCCATGCATCACATTCCAAAGACAAGAACATGGTAACTAACTTGGTCACCTGTTTGCATTGGTATCTGATATTTGCATATTCATAAATATAATAAGATCTATGTATACTTTTAATAAAAAGTTAACTTCCAGGCAAAGAAATATTTTAGAATAAAAAGAACCAGAAATAAATAATATAAATATTTGTAATTTTCTTCTTCTTATTAAAATATTGATATTGTCCATCAAGCATGGAATCTCCCTCTCCTGTAGAAGACTGAGTAGCACTAGGAAAATACGAAAATAAATGCTTTCAACTCACTCTTTTCTTGCTTGCTATGCTTTGTTTTGTGAAATAGGCTCACTTTATGTAGCCCAAGATAGCAATCCTCCTGCCTCCCTCAACCTTAATTGCTGGGATTACAGATGTGTGCCAAGCCAAGACTAAATTTATCCTTAAGTAATTTTAATAATCTATTTGTTATTAAATGTTATGGCCAAATTAATTACATTTCAATGCAGCATAAATAGCTATCCAAATATAGTATTACATATTTTCCTAGGTAGACATTTATATTTGAGTTTATAGAAATAAAATTGAATTAGTATTTAAAATTTTACCAGCTAAACTTACATATATTAATATAATTTATAGTTATAATCAAAGTTAAAAACCATCAATAAACTAAAAGTGGGAGCTCACACGTATAATATCAGCACTCAGGAAACTAAGGGAGGAGGGCCGACATGAGTTTGGGGCCATCCTGGGCTACATAGCAATTTACAGAAGCACCTGGGCTAGAGAAGGAGATTCTGTGTCAAAGAAAATGAAACAGCAAAACACACACACACACACACACACACACACACACACACACACACTATTTAAGAGTCATATATGGGCTAGAGAGATGACTCAGTAGATAAGAGCATATGCTGCCTTCCCAAAGAACCTGACTCAGGTTCAGTTTCCAGCACCTTCATTAAGTAGTACTACCACCTATAACTCCAGCTCCAGGGCACATACACACTCTTCTGGGCTCTTTGGGTACCCATACACATTTAAGCATAAAAACATATGTGTGTGTAAATAAAATAAAATGTTTAAAAGAGCTACTTATGATTATCTGGAAATATTAAGAATGAAAAACGCAGTAGTTTTTTTTTTTTAACCAAAGAGAATCCTTCACATAATCATATTTAGATGTCTAATCTTTCTGCCTCTCTTCCCTAGTCCTCACTCTCAGAATTCTAACACTTTATGGTCCTTGTTTCTCATTTGGATTTTCAGGACCAAGTATTGTGAAATACATCAGGGTAACTTATAATTATAGTTGGTACTTTAATGATAAAATATATTTGTCAATTCAATTTACATTTTTTTTTGGTTTTGGTTTTTCGAGATGGGGTTTCTCTGTGTAGCTTTGCGCCTTTCCTGGAACTCACTCTGTAGCCCAGGCTGGCCTCGAACTCACAGAGATCCACCTGGCTCTGCCTCCCGAGTGCTGGGATTAAAGGCGTGCGCCACCACCGCCCGACTGAATTTACATTTTTATTTAGTATTTTAATGATCATATGGAAAGACAATTTTCAGGCTTGAGAGATAAAAGGATAAAAAAGCACAATTCTTGCCTTTAAAGGGAGTTATATCCTATAAAAAAGAAATAGGTTAATATGCATTACTATGCTACAAGGTTTATTTTAATGCCCCATATAGACATATAGCTAAGGGGAACAGGACTGGTATCTAATGCCTAGAATCAGCACCCAGGAGTCAGAGGCAGAGGAGCTTCCAAGCTCAAGGGAAACGTAGGGTACACAGTGGGAACTTGTCTCAAAAATGAAAGGAAGAAAAAAAAATCTGTGGCTGAGGAATATTCTCACCTTATTCAACCTCCTGTTAGTGTGCAGTTGTCTTGAGAATAAAATACTAAGTCCTCACATAACAAAAAAAAAAGCTGAGTTGAACAATTGCCAAACCAAAAATCTTTAATTTTACAAATACCATTTTTTTGAAAAATATCCCTATACTTTGACATTTAAAAATTACTCTTAAACATTTAATAAATTAGTATGTTAATTTTAAGATTAGAAATCATAGGCATAATAAGAGTATATATGTGTGTGTATATACGTACATATATATGTATATAAACTCTTAAAATTCAAGACAAGTGTTACAATATTTATTTTTGAATGGATGACTGTGATATATTCTTATATTAACTCTTGTATCCTGTATTACTTTTATAATATGACCCCCTAAATTACACCATGTGGTTTCATATATTATGAGCCAGCCAGACTAGAAGGTAACAGGCCTTTCTTTTTATATGGACATTAAAATAATGTGAAGTCCAGAAAGATCTTTCCATAATGAATCTTGCCTAAGTAACTCTAAGAGTGCCATTAATCTGTTCTTCATATTTTATCAAGGCTGATTCCTTCATGCTTTAGTTTTATAACCAGACTGGAATATGGATGTCTCATGGCCTAGTAGTGTCTATTATTTGTACTACCTCCATCCTCTTTGTGGAATCCACATCTATTGAGTAATTCATTTAAGATTCCTATTGTTGCTACACACACTTCCAAAATTTGAGTAGTAATACAAATTTATTATCTTAATAGTTAGTGAAAGGGGTCTCACTGGGCTAAATTCGGTGGTTGGAAGGATCAAGTTCTTTCTGGAGGCCTTAGGAAAGAATCCACTTAATTACACTTTCTGCTTTCTAGACGACATCACTATTCATGGCTCACAGCTCCAACTTCCATCTTCAAACCAGAGACATTTGTTCAAGCCCTTCTTAGGCAGCTAGTCCTGTTGAACTTCTGAGGACACTGTGATTCCACTGGGTCATTCTGGGCTCTTCCTCTTATACTTCTGAGGTTACTGTGATTCCACTGGGTCATGCTAGGCTCTTCCTGTACTTCTGAGGTTACTGTGATTACACTGGGTCATTCTAGGCTGTTCCTCTTGTGTTTCTGAGGACACTGTGATTCCACTGGGTCATTCTAGGCTCTGCCTTCTTGTACTTTTGAGGACACTGTGATTCCAGTAGGACATTCTAGACTCTTCCTCTTGTACTTCTGAGGACACTGTGATTCCACTGGGTCATTCTAGGCTCTGCCTCTTGTACTTCGAGGACACTGTGATTCCACTGGGACATTGTAGACTCTTCCTCTTGTACTTCTGAAGTCACTGTGATTCCATTGGGTCTTTCTGGACTTTTCATCTTGTACTTCTGAGGTCACTGTGATTATACTGATCCATTCTAGACAGTGTACATGAGAGTTCTCTATCTCAAAGTCATCAATTGGCAATCTTCACTCTACCTGCAGCCTTAATCTCCCTTTGCCATGTAACCTGACATATTCACAGGATCAGAAATTAGATTTGGGGGTTCTGTCTAGCACACCATTAGGTTTGGGGGTTCTCTGTCTAGTGCACCATCTGAACACTTTTCTTTCGGCTCTAGTTCCTTCTGCCCCTGCCCTCAAGCCTTCTGAATAAAACAGACACATGTGCAGCATGCTCGCTGCTGCTCTTCAGCGTTTGTAGGAAAACACTGATTAAATAGCTTAAATGATCATTGTTTAGATTTCCCATTGAGTCAAAGCAAATGATACATTAGAAGGATTTTCTAAGAGTCAATTAGTAGGGGTTTGGAAATTCCTTTGAGGATGCCAAACATTAGGCAGATGCAAATTAGAAACAGTGGGTTTCTAAAGGACTCTTTATTGCTAACGTTTTACAGCATGTTTTAATCACATCTGTATTACAGCTCTGATGATTTTAAATACCCCAATGGCCATCATTAAAAACATGTTTTTTTTTCTAGCAGTACACTGTAGCTCTTTTTTGTTACCTCGTTCACTTACAAGCACTTTGAGAAAACAATACTTTTTTTTAAAAACAATAATCATTTGGAAGCTGTGTTTATTGGTTCTTGTAAAGAATGTCCCTGTGATAATGTACTTTTAGTTAATAATACCATCTTGTACATCACATAGTTTCCTATTATAACAAGTACTAACTACTAGAAAAATTAAGAACTCCAGATGGGAAGAGTAACTTTCTGATATAGGCACGGGTATATATTTGTGTGAATGAAATTTGTTTATTTCAGAGACAAACTGATAACCAGGTCAAGGTCTTGGATTCAGGCTTCCCTGGATTAAAAGCCCAGCTCTATAACTATATAATTAAACGACATGAAGCAAATATTTAACCTACCTGGACCTATATCCACCACCTACAAAATCTCATAATTTTTAGAATTAGAAGAAATAAGCCACTAGAGTACTTATTCTTGTGTCTCACATGTGCAGGCATTAACTGAAGATGCACCTCAATCCCCGGGAGCAGGAAATTGGCTTTTGGAAAACATTTGCGGATGAGGTACAAACGTCTGGATATCTCCAATCCTGATCTCTACAGGGACTATCTCTAATCTAGAGGCTCTCCTGGACTGCAACACTCCAGCACCACTAAGGAAAAGGGAGGCGAATGTGCTCAGAGCCTTTTTCAGTCACCATGTTTTCAACAGCATTTGGTTTTCAACTTGTATACTTGAATGTTCTAAGAGTGCTTATGCCACTTTGGGGAAAATGGATGCAACTGGTTATAATCATTAAGTTCAACTACTCTCAGAAAGACAAATGTCAACAGTTTCCTCTTGTATGTGGTTCTAGATTTTAAATGGATACAGACAATCATGTGTGTATATTCAACATCAAGGTAGAAGGAAAAGTGGCTAGAGGAGCACAAAGGGGACTCACTGGAGGGGAAAGGGAAAGGTAAATGGGGTGATATGGGGACTGTTTAATGGACAATAGGTACTTACTAGGAAATGGTCTTATTAAGTAATATATATAATGAAAATACACGCTTAAAATCAATTGATGGATATTACTTTTTCTTCTTTCCCCTTTTCTTGGAGGAAGGTACACCTGTAGAAGACAGAGGCAACTTACAGGATCTGGTTGTTTCTTTCTACCATGTGGGACCCAGGGATCAAATTCAGGTCATCAGAGGCTAAAATGTCATCAGCCTGGGTTACAGGTGCCTTTACACATTTAACCATCTCACAGACTTTTTTTCTTAAACAGAAAGCCTCTGACTAAGAAGAAAAGGGCTGATTAATCCAAGTCTAGGGAAGGCATGAGAATACCGGGGCTAATGAAGCATGGCCCTCAAGGGACAGTCCTGGCGACTGTCTTTAGAAAGGAGTGGCGACTTTCTCAGAAGAGTAACCAAGCCTGAGAAGTTGTGCCAGGCTTAGGAGAAAACACTCAGCTGCTACCTGCTCCTGTTAACTAGTTCTCACAACTGAATAACTGAGACCTCTGCAAGCAGAGGGCCTTCAAGTCGCTTGAGTTATGAAGATAAAATGAAACAGAACTGCTCACATTGTCCCACTATTACTTCGCTTAAAAATGGTACGTGATGACCAGAGGCCAACAGAAAAGATGAAAAGATGAAAAAGAAAAAATCCGTGAAGAATAAATAAGCAATACATAAGTACCCCTATATGAGGCTATCGTCTTTAGTCCACTTGTCCTCATAAATATCAATTCCACAAATCTACTAAAAACCACTTTCACTTCTATAACATTTTTCTTGTAAGATAAGATGTATCAATTCCATCACTAACATGAATCAAGTACTATCATGAACAAATAATGAGATCATCAGGACATAATACCTCATAGGAATCAGAGAGGTTTGCAAGAGGTTAAGGTCAGTTAGTGCCAGAGTCAGCACTTGATCAAATGCCAAATGTTTTCTGTGCTATTAAAAAGGATTCTATCATCTTTACATTAATGAATCATAATTTTATATGAAGGATGGCTCATTCTTTTGTGGAATAACCTGTTGTAGATTTTCTGCTTTTGGATGATATTTCACCAAATAGTCACACAAATGTAACTATAAAGTACTTAAGCAAATAAATATTAATTAGATTAAAGCTACAAAGATGAACCTACTCAAACAAATATTGAGGCCAGGATTTAGCTCAGTAGTACAGCATGTGCCTAGCACATGTAAGGTACTGGATTTTATCCACAGGACCAACACAATAAATACATCATGTAAATTAAAATAAAAAGACATGAAATTTAAGGCCTGAACTATACAGATTATGGGTGTTTCCTAATGTATCTTGTGATTGTTTATTTTCTGTCATGCTCCTGTTTCATATACAATAGAAAAATAAAAGCAAAATGTGCTAACATTCTAAATACATACAGGATACTTGATTTCATTTGTTTTTTGACTCTATCCTGGAATTATTCCCAATTGGTAAAAAATTTGTTATATCAAAATGTCATATATATCTTATAAAAAACTAAAATATTTATTATCAGATTAAGTGTTAATTTACTACTAAGAAATGGCTTAAATTATCTTGGTTCTAAAGGCACCAGTTTGTTTTTTGTTGTGTTTGTTTGTTTGTTTTTAGTTCTTTTCAAAATCAAAGGAAGATTTCTATATAAAGAAACAGTTTCAAAATGATTAGCCAAATTCTAAGAACATTCAGAAATGTGGCATTCAAGTTACTTCAAAAAATAAGAGGCTCAGAAATAACTCCAATTCTATCCCTTTTAATAAATGCAATTAGCTACACTATGTCACTCGCTAGCTAACCAGCCAGCATCTATTAATGTGGTTATCTCTACCGAACTCATGCCAGAATCCACTGCCTCTTTTAAGAAATATCTACTCTATTTATTTGAGGTAATAAAAAATATTGTGGTATTAAGTTGCTTCTACATGGCCTGTTAAGTTAACCTACAAACATATAATGTATTATCTTCCTAAATTTATTGCAATAATTAGTTGCCACTATTTTAGGTAGGAAAAGATTACAAAGATAATTGACTCGATCAGCTCTTAACAGCCCGTGGATTCTCTTCAACCACGTGGTTTACTGAGGAACACTTCTCACAAGGAAACAAGCTGCTTGTGGCCACTCTAATCAGATTGTCCTTAATTCTAGAATGTTTTAGTAAATGAAATCTCGTTTTTAAATGATGATATGCTACAGATCTTATATCATTATGGACATAGTGGTAGGTTTTTGCAGTTTTATGTGGAAATTCCTGGAATATCATTTGATGATTGGATTTAGGTACATGCATGCTATCTAAATACCATCCACACAAACATATATCCCCAAATATTTTTTAGAATCCCTGATAATCTTCGCTTCTTTCCTTCATTCTCTTAACTCATTTTTCTTAACATACCATCATCTTCTGATGCTCCTCTTTGTCTCTGGCATGCCTCACACTCACCCCCAGTTGTTGGACTTTGTCACTAGGAATTAGGCCTAAAATAGTGTGCTTGCCCTACTCAGTCAGCCAATCTTCTCTCCCCTACCCCACCACCTCTCTGGCTTTCATTCTTATTTTAAACTTCCTTCCCTCTCATTCAAAAATGTGACAGACAAGAAGGGATCAGAACTGTGTTTACACCACCGTGTGCACAGTGACAGACAAGAAGGGATCAGAACTGTGTTTACACCACAGTGTGCACAGTGACAGACAAGAAGGCATCAGAACTGTGTTTACACCACCGTGTGCACAGTGACAGACAAGGGATCAGAACTGTGTTTGCACACAGTGTGCACAGTGACAAGAAGGGATCAGAACTGTGTTTGCACCACAGTGTGCACAGTGACAGACAAGAAGGGATCAGAACTGTGTTTACACCAAAGTGTGCACAGTGACAGACAAGAAGGGATCAGAACTGTGTTTGTACCACAGTGTAACACCACAGTGTGCACAGTGCTGAGGAAAACTGCAACAGTGGAGCCTTGGATGTGTGGCAGAAGAAGTCTCCTCTGAAGAGCTATTTGCCATTTAAGAAAGATAATAACTATGCAGAAAATAATGTATTTTCTCTACCAGTGGTAACAATGTATCTGTAATTAAATACGATCTGAGTCACTGGGTTAGAAGAAACTGTAGATACATCACTAGCTGCAGAATTTCTTAGATCAGAGTATCCTTTCATGCTTATATCTAAGACTTAGTATATCACAGCATCCTTGTTGTAAGGAACACATTTGTTACAGAATACTTTTTCTGAGGACAGAGTCCCAAAGGAATAAAGCCTTGGAAATATGAGTGCAAACACTCCAGGCCTTCACTATTATCAGACAGGAAAGTACGAGTCACCCTTTGGAATGTCCCACATGGCCACGGACCTACTCACCTAGTCACATTCGTATCAATTACACAATACCAGCTATGCTCCCAGGCTTGAAATATCTAATTGTTGGAGACACAAAGCAGAAAGAGACAGACAGAGAGAGGGAGGGATGGGGGAGAGGGAGAGAGAGATTTGAAATAATCTCATACTATGGTTATCTAGAATCCAACAACTACTAAAAGATACACTCATGTCATACACTAATTGAGAAAAAGATTGCAAGGATTCATGAAATAATGAAATGGTACAAATAAACACATCGGGCATTTTGATGAATCTTGTGTTTTCCCACGGCAGAGCAGAAACGTAATGTATTCTAACCAGTAACTTCTCAACAGACTTGTTCTCACAGATGAGACAAAGGGGCTGACCTGGTTTTCTTATTATAATTGTCATTCTTCCTAATTATTCATATGTTACTCAAAAATGAAAATTGTTTGGGGGAGCCTTTTATATCCCCTTGGGTCTTCAAAGATCTACTTTATGCCCTACAGTTTTATACCCTGTATGGAGTAATTATTTCAAATATCTACACAATCCTGAACCTACCTGTACAACTCCATCAACATTTGCTCCAACTTAAAACACAACATTATGAACACAATGGTTCTACAGTACTTAAACTCTAAAGCAACTGTTTATCACTCTATTGTCTCAATATGCAGGGAATAATAAATAATACAGCATAGTCTCCAAAAATAAGAGAAAACTTTAGTACATTCTTTTTTAAAATTGTGTCTAAATATAATATAATAAATAGTATTAGTAAACAAGAAACTTCATACATTCACTATTTTCCTTGGGTATAAACCACAATTCTACACAATGTTTCAGTGGCAGATCAAAGATTTTATTAAGTTCAATTTATAGTGAAGAGCTGAGTTATCTATGTTTGATAATTATTGTGCTCAACAAAGTCATTAGAAAAATTAATCAGAGCCGGGCAGTGGTGGCGCACGCCCTTAATCCCAGCACTTGGGAGGCAGAGGCAGGTGGATCTCTGTGAGTTCGAGGCCAGGCTGGGCTACAGAGTGAGTTCCAGGACAGATGCAAAGCTACGCAGAGAAACCCTGTCTCGGAAAAAAAAAAAAAAAAAAAAAAAAAAAGAAAAGAAAAAAGAAAAATTAATTAGGAGAACCTGAGAACATATTTATATGGGAACCTTAGTCCTCAGACTCATATGCACATGACACCTAAGTACTGGAAATGATCCACCTGGAGACATTCCTTCTAACAAAAGATAGTTGATAACTATTCCAGGATCAAAGAAATATGTGTCCTTTGCTAAGCAGCTGCTGTGCGCGCTGTAGACAATTTACATACAGAGTTGCATTTAGTTATCATGATCCTATAAAATATGTGATAACCATTTCAGCTATAAAAGAATTGCATTCTTAAAAAACCACCTTGTTCAGACAAGCATTGCAGATCTCACATTTGAATCAATATAAATAAATACAGATATCAATATAATCATCCCAAATGTATGAATATAAATAGAGGGCTTAATTAGCATTGAAAATGAATTAGTTTCCCTTTTTTAATGTATAGGAATGCAGAGGGAGGGAAGGAGATTAATTTGATGAATTTCATGATATGTTTATGTAAACCAATAAATTCAATGCATGATTTCAACATGTAAGCCTTGTAAAAATTAGTGGGAGATTGTACCTTTTATTTTTGTGTTCTTTGAAAGCTATTATTTAATATTTATGATACATTCCAACTTAAGAAAGCCACATTTCAAGGAATACATAAGGTTATATCATTCTGAGTCACAGGAAAACTGCAGTGTAATTCCTTTTGAAGGAATACAGTTTTGTGCTCACTGTCTTTTATGATCATTTCTTATTATAGCATGAAACAAGATTTGCCTAAACAGATAATCACTGACTTCATCATGAGGTTGAAGGCAGCACTATTCACCTCTTAGATGCAGACACAAGGAATGAATGCAGTTGGGCAGATTTTTTCAGAGCTGTAGCTTCTGATCAAGCGATTGTGACAGAAAAGGATGCAGTGAGGAGTTGAACCTTGTGAGAAGGTGAAATAGAAATGATGGTGCATGGACTCTAACCTGGATAAAAAGGAAAGGATTCTCTATAGGAAATGCAGCTATGGACCAATTTAACAGTGTGCCCAAGTTAGGTCCATCCCACAGGGGGAAAAAAAAGATTCCTCATAGAACTGATGGAATTCTTTCTGTAAGTTTCTATAGGGGAAGATCCTCTTTGGCAGGGTTCCAGCAGCTTTTCAGTACTGAAGGCACACTGATCTTAAAAATATAAATTTTCTTTAATTTCATACCTTTGGGTTTATTAAGCTGGATATTGGAGTGACTGTCACACTCACATAGCTGCCTGTGAATGGATTAGTAGTAGTTGATCAAAAAGTTTTCTGTGGTTTTCATATGTCAATTCAATCAGTCAAAGTAAATAAAAATTAACTACAGAAAACTATCCTGGGGACTTTTCAAGGCTCCCATAAGACATTTTTCTCATGGCCATACCTTGTTCTAAAGCCATTTCCTGAGTCTCTCCGTGTATTATAAAAGCAGTCCTCACTAGCCACTGCCGTTTTCTAACCTGCAGCTCATTCTTCAACCCACTCTTCCGATTCCATTGAGACATCACTGCCCGATTCCCTGCCATGGTCACAAACTCAGCAGATGCCATCTTAGACTTTGTTTATTTGCTTTAAGCCATATTAATACCAGTAACTATCTTCCTTTTATTTTATCAATGTTTAAATTTTCTGAGAGATTTACTTGTAAACAGTGTATTGTAATCATAATTACTCACACCCATTGTCTTCTCTAGTCCACAGTCCTTCTGACTCTTTTTTCCTTTCATGTCTTGTAAAGATGGTTAGACCAGCTGTGTGCTCATGATCGTGATGGCTGTGTGATATCCAGAAGAAAACAATATATAGTACTCTTCCCCACCCTGTACACCTGTCTTTCCACTCCTCTTCTATAATGCATCCAGGCTTTGAAGTGGGGGATTTAGATGTTCCATTTAGGGCTCTTCTTCTCAGCACTTTATCATGTTTTGAGTCTCTTCTTTGACTACCACTCACCCCCAAATAAGACTTCTAAGGCAAAGAACTGCATGAGTCTATAAGTATAAATACACATACTTAGAAGGCACTGTAGCTATACGCTCATTTAACAAAACAGTAGATTCCCTCTTATGGCCCATGACCTCCTTTGCCATGTAGTCATCTAATTTTTGAAAAGATGACAAAACAAACAAGCAAACACCCATACTTGAGAAAAGACAGCATCTTTACAATTGATGCTGACAGAAACTAGATCCATATCTCTCACCCTCCAAACAAACAAACAAACAAACAAATAAATAAATAAATTACAAGTGGATCGAAGAACTCAACATAAGACTCAAAACTCTGAAATTGTCAGCAGAAACAGGGAGTGCATCACAAGATATAGGAAGTGGATTCAACCATATATGGATGGAGCCTTTCAAACTGAGTCAAAATAAATCTTTTCTCCTTTTAAGTTTATCTCTTCTGAGTATTTGTTGGTGATAAAAAGTTGACATACACAAATATCATACTTTCCCAAATTTTCTATCTCTAGCTTAAACTACATTTATGATATCCATGATCTTAATATGAAACCAGCTACTCAACATTTCAACCCAAATATTATTTAAGCTTCAACCTTGAAGTTATATCTACTGTCAATCCTTCCCACTGGAGTGAGTGACACTTTCATGAGCCTCTTAGTTTTCTGTATCATGAGCCTTGTAATTTTCTTGTTATAGTTTCATTTTTGTTGCATGATAAAATACCTTGACAAAAACAACTTAGAGATGAAAAGATATTTATTTTAGCTTAAATGTCAGGGTTAAAGTCCATTGTTACAGGGAAGTCAAGGTAGGAACTTCAAATAGTCACATCAAGAGCAGAGAGAAATGAATGTATACATGTCCTCTTGCTTGCTCACGCTCAGGTAGATTTCTCTACTCTTATACAGTGTCTAGGTTATGGAGCCACCCAGAATGGATGACTCAAGACAATCTTCCACAGTCTACCAGGTTAACCCAATTTAGACAAGTCCTCACTGAAATTCTTCCCTGAAGATTCCAGGTTATGTCAAGTTGACAGAGCTCATCATCACAATTCCTTGATTCTTTCTGTTCATTTGTGGGATTTTTTTTGAGATTATAATTTAATGACATTTCTCTCTTTCCATTCCTCCCTCCAAACCCTCCCATATACCTCGCCCTGCTCTCTTTCAAATTCATGGTCTCTTTTTTCACTAATTGTTATTACATGCACATACATATATGTATATACATACATATTCACAAATATAACCTGTACTATCAGTATAATGTTATTTGTATTCATGTTTTTAGCGATGACTATTTGGCCCTAGACAACCAATTGGTGCCTCTACAAAACATTCTTGCATCTAAGGATCAGGAAACATTGTAGAAAAGCAGAAATATTGTAAGGGCCAGTGTGTCAGGGGTTTGAGGTGAAATTTTGTCCCCTAGTAATGTCAAAACATACACCCATAAAGTCTCACCACCATCACAATTTTTATATCTCTCCCTCACTTTATAAGAAACCAATTATCTCTAAAGATTTAAAGCTATGTCCATTTAAACCCAAGAAAATGTGATCAATTAAAAAAAATGCATAAACCTTGTAGATTTTTCTGACAGTAACAAGACAGCCAATAGCTGCAGCTTGAGTGTCTAAGATTTATACTTTCTGTGCTTCTTCACTGCCCCCCAAAACATGGCAGCTAAAAAGTTTCATTTTATGTCCAGTAAATTAAGCAGTCCAAGCAAGAACAGTTTCTTGCCCAAATGGCTATTTTTGCCAAGAAGAAGATAAACTCTATATAGAGTGTCTTTGATGCCCATCCTCCTCTCTGAAGTAAATCAGTGTTGCCAGGAGAAGACATGTCTCACTGTCCAGAAAGTCTAAATTTTTTAAAACATTTTAAATGCCATTTTCTGTAGGTCTTTGAAGTGTTTGAAGACTACCTCTCTGTCTGAAATATATCTATATATACCTATAAAACTAAACTAACATGACTATAAGTTTGATTATCATAGAAGACTAATTATTAATCTATATTTCTTAATTATCCAATACAATCTAAATGAGTTACATAAACATAATACCTCAAATGAGAGTAGAAATATATATACAGCCCATAGAAAGGTGAACACTGAACTTTGCTTGGCAAAATCGTCCTTCAGGTTCCTGCTTCACAGAGGAAACTGCCAGACATTCTACAGGACACAGAGAGAAGTGACTGAGAGACTCTAGGCCTGTGGGCTGAAGACAGATGCCCTAACTTTACAGAGGAACTTTGGATGACTGTCCAGGCTGCCAACTGTCTCTGTCTACTCTCACAAGACTCCTGAAAGTTGCTTGCGTCCTTCTCCCATTTCTCAGGTAATATTATATCTTTCTGAGGTCTTTGATGTAGTTGAATACGAGATAGTTATAATTTCCTTAGTTATGATAGAAGATAAGTTAAAACTTTCCTTTTTTTTGAAAAAAAAAAAGAAAAGGGGAAGTGCTGTGAATATCTGTATGCTGTGAATGTGTTGCTCTGATTGGTTAATAAATAAAGTGCTGATTGGCCAGTAGCCAGGCAGGAAGCAAAGGCAGGACAAAGAGAGAGGAGAACTCTGGGAACAGGAAGGCTGAGTCAGGAGACGCCAGCCTGCCATCCAGAGAGCAGCATGTAAAGGCAACAGGTAAAGCCACGGAACACGTGGCAACATATAGATTAACAGAAAGGGGCTGAGTCTAAGTGTAAGAACTAGTCAGTGGTAGGCCTGAGCTAATGGCCAAGCAGTTTAATTGAAAAAAAAAGTTTCATTTTAATGGTTTAAAAAGTATAATATAGTCATATAATTATACTAAACCATGTGAATTTTTGTTCAAAGTAGATGCTAGTGTCCTGATACTGATCAAGGTAATATGATGTCCATTTCATATGATTTTTAAGTAGATATTGAAAGAAGACCAAAAATTTCAAGCTTTCTTAACACTATTATATTCCTCCGAGAGTTAGTTATAAAGATGGGATAAAAATTAATGAGAATGAAGACTTTGAGAAAAGAATAAAGCTTTGTCTTCAGAGTCTATCAGACCATAAAGAAGAAAGAAGAGAAGAAAGAGGGGGAGGAAGAAAAGAATGAGGAAAAGGAGGGTGAGGAGAAGGAAAGGGGGGAGAGGAGGAGAGGGAGGAGGAGGGGGAGGAGGAGTGCTAAGGAGAAAGAGGAGGACGAGGGGGTCGAGGACAGCTGGAATTCCTAGTCGGGAAATATTCTTGTACTTTTTGGCTCAGAACATGTACAGCATAAAAAAAGAGGGCAGGGGAACTGCTAATGTACAAAAGCAAACATGGCGGAGGAGCTTTAAAAACAGGAAGCTACGACACACAGCATTATAAGCCATAACTTGTTCTAATGCAGTAGATACAAGCAAAGTGCAGGGAAGGTTAGAAGGCCTGAGGAATTACCAGTCATGATTGGGAAAGGTTGTTGTTTTTGTTTTGTTTTGTTCCTGGAACATTTCAGTGTATGGTGTTAGAGCCAACAAAGGAGTTTCTATAGTGTGAATGTCTAGGGTGCTTATTGTTTTTCTCTGAAGGACACACTCAATCCCATACAGTATCCAAGAGTTTTCAGAACTGGGACCATCTGAATGTCTGCAGTAAAACATGGATGCCATTTTATATATCTAGAAGTTAAATACGTATGATGTCAAATAGCAATTTGTGTTTCAACAAGGCTGCCTAGAAAATATTTTTCTTCCCTAGTCTTATTTCATAGTTGCTTCTAAAATCATTGTAAGACATCTGACAATCTAAAAATAAGGTAATAAAATAACAAATGCATCTCAGAGGCTTAGGCAACGGCCAGGTAAACTGTTGACGTACACAGCTTATGTTTGGCCAGAATGGCAGTCTTTACTTCCAATTCTTTTTTTTAACACTTACACTGTGTCTCTATGCATGTATATTGTGTGCATGTGCCACAGTTCATGTGTATGAAGATTGGAGGATAACTTGCTGGAATCAGTTCTCTCCTTCCACCATGTGGTTTCTGGATATCAAACTCAGGTCATCAGATTTGGTGGCAAGTGGCTTTACCCACTGAACCACTCCTCCCTCCCCTGCCCCCCAAACACACATACCATGCTCCTTACTTACTTTAGATATGATTTTTTTTAAAGACAGAATCTCACTGCATAATCCTAGCTGGCCTGGAACTTGCTAAGTAGACTAGGCTGGCCCTGAACTCAAATTGATGTGCCTGCCTCTGTCTTCCTTATGTTAGGATTAAATGACATATGCCACTATGCCTGGCTTAGATTGGAAATATTCTTAACCAGCAGTAAATATTTTGAGAAAACAGATTATTTCTTTCTAAATAATTTTAAATATTTGAGGAATTAAAATATTGCACAATTTTTGATACTTACATTTACCTATATCATGTATTAGTTAAACTGGGCTACAATTGGTACTCAATGAGGAGGGAAAGTAGGTTGTGCACTCATTTTGACCTATTCAATTCCTTTCCTGTTTTAATCTTGTGAAAACTGCTCCAGTTTCATACTCTTTGCATCCATCTGTCCTTGGTTTTCTCATTGTGGATTCCTCTAACCACAGTATTTCCTCACAGACATGACAGGATCTCACACAGGAAGTCATGCCTTCTAATTTTTCCAGTTCTCAAATTGCTAAGTCATTAAGTTGTCTTCCAAACCAGATGAGAAGGCTTCTCATGTGAATTTCATCTCTTTTGTTTCTCTGTTTGAGACAGGGCTTCATTGTATAGCTCAAGGTGCCCTGGAATCTCTTACATAGCCTAGGCTGGCCTCTTACCTCACCTACCATTAGTCAGTATTAACAGCCTGTACCATGAAACCCAGAAGGAACTTATTTTTTAAATAGGTAAATACAACACTATTTAACAATGATCTAAGAATTATATTAACATCGATGATACCCTAAAGAGGACTTCACCTATATTTTCCTTTTAATTCTCAAAAACAACTTCTAAATATATGTTACTGCTTCCCCAGATTATGCTTTTTGATAACAACTGAAAGAGATTGTTCATGATCACAGTGAAGGTAAGTGAGGAAGCTGGAACTGGGTTGGAGATGGCCTACATCTGGAGGCCTCACAGGTGGGCAGTGCTTACTAAAGTATGTGCAGTAGAAAGTCCTTCTCCTCATCCAGTGCCACATGACACACTGATTTCTAGGCCTGACCTCTTTAGTAATTACACATTACTGAATTATCTCATATTGAAGTGTCTAAAGGGGTTTCCTTCTTTACTTCTCAGCAGAAGTGACCTGATCAGAACCTTCTGATGCTCTAGAGAAAGCAGACTTTGCCAGCTACCAGAGTAGAACCAGGGTTTTGCTTAGTAGGGCAAATCCAGATTATAGTTTCAGAAAAATCTATAAATCCTTTAGAGGAGGAGACTTAGGTAGCCATGCTTTCTAAAAGCTGTGGCTGAGCACTGAGCACATGTTGAGTGAGGATACATATTGCTTATGATATTTAATGTTTTCTGTTTTCACACAATGAATAATGCCAACTAAAAAATTTTAAAGTATTGGACAAATAATTTGGGCTTTAATGAATAACTCCTAAAGAAGGTAGACATTGAAAAAAAACTTTTAAAAAGCATTAGCTTTAGAATGAAACAGATGAAGGGTCCCCATTCTGACATTGTTAAACCATATCTAGTTAAATATAAATTAAAGATGCATTCTAAATCAAATTTCCATTCATTGTACATTATGTCAACTCTGCTTTAGTACTGGTCATTAAACCTTGCCACCTGCCACTGAGGGACTAGTTAGATACTTAATGGTGAACACAACTCTGATGACAGAATGTGTAGATATGGTCATTACAAGGCATGTCTTCATGGGTGTCAAAACATGTTTACCTTTCACACTTATTGCCACACAAATCTAGTGAGGAGACACATGGTGGCTAATGAGTTGATGACTGGGTGACCTTCTGGTAGTTTCTGCTTGTGTGACCATGGGAAGCACCTCCCTGAGGAGCAGTTTCCTTTTCTCAGAAAGGAAACAGTTGAACTAATTGAGCCCCCTGTACCACATTAAGCTAAAGTCAACTCTATGCTGTCTCACCACTTAATAAATAAGATAAGAAATAAAGGGGTCCTGTGAGACCCTCCTTCTGGGAGATGGGGAATCATTGTCTTGAACTGGGTACCCACTAGTGAGCTGCCAGCCACCAAGGATAGCTACAAACTCATGGTTACATGGGACCTGGTTAATATCCATGGGTCACAAAATGAAGCCATAGACACGAACATGACAGTAAGATTTATGGGGAGGAGGTGAAATAGACAGGGGTGGTAGGGAAGTGGAGGGTGAGACTGGTTTGTAGGCGTCGTGTGCATTTACAAAACTGCAGAAAGGTAAACTTAACTAGTAAAAAGAAGACTGGATTTCTTAGAAGACTACATGCATAAATGGAGAAGGATTGGGATAATGCCAAAATACCACCTAATGCAGGGGAACTTTCACATCCACAAGAAAGTAACTGAAGCAAGTGCTAAATACTGTATTAAGAAGGAACAAAGACATGAGGAAAAATACACAGAGGAGCAAGAATACTCATCAGAATATAGAAGTTGCCTCACATCAGCATGTGGCTCAGAATAACCACTGTCTCTATCTATTAACTTGACTAGCAGTGAAACAAAAGGCATCTTCTGGCATATTCAATCTAACTCAATTGTTAAACTAAAATTACAAAGTGGTCACTGGCTCAGAGTCCAAAAGAGTGATGATTTCTGTGCATTTGTTTGTAGAGGCTACTTTGTCACAGATCCCAAGCCATACAATGCTGAAGAATGCCAGTGTCCAGCATTTAAAACAGTATGGTAACCCCACATCACTGGCTCTAACATCATCCTGGGTCATCTTCCACTGTTATAAATACATTTCCCATTTTAACTGAAAAGCAACTGTTCACAATGATTAAAGTATATAAGACCCTAAAGCAAATGAAGCCAAAAATCATACTACCTAAAAAAAAAATGCCACAAGCAATTGAATTCTGCTTAGTACATTAAAAGAATTCCAGGCTATATTTTCTTGCTGCATATCTCATCAGGAACATTTTCTATAATATTGATATTCTAGTGACATTTCTTTTCCAAAGCTAACAGTTTTTAAATGCTTATTATAGACTCACAAATGCATTTGAAAATAAAACCAAAAGAAACTCAAAGCAACCACCTTAACATTCATTTGAAAGTAGACACTCACGACATATTCAACCAACGTGACTTCTTTCCCTTTTCTCAGTTAGGAGCTCATGGCTCCAGAGAGGTGGTTTTATACAGATTGGCATGAGGCAGGCAGATGGGCAAGGATGTTACAAATGAGACATTTTGCTCCATTTATAGACATTTCAGATGAGATCTAGCTTTAAGGCTATGGGCAAAGTAATTTTAGAAAGGACTAGACACTGCCTGGAGCACTCGAGAAAGTTTTAGCTCTTCACAGGTTACACAGGCAGGTGTTGGAAGCTGATAGTATAGGAAGTGCACTCCCACCTGCTGGGTTTCAGCTTTATCCATCAAAGCAGCCTCATGACTGAGAAGTCCTTCAGAGTTGCAGTGGTAGGGAAAACAGAGAAGCCTGGTTTAAAGATACCCTGATCTTGGTGGCCCCAAGACAACCTGTTCTGGTGGCCCTTAGTTTCAGCAGGGCCTCAGGGCCATCTTGAAACCCTCCACCCACGACCCTCCACACAAGACCACCCACCTGGAGGCACTGGGCCAGCAGTGAGCAGGTCCTGACTGTTGTCCCTAGTGCCAGAAGCCACAGGAAGCATTGCTGGTGGTTGGAGCCAGAGGCCTGGGAACTACAGCAGCAGGGGCCCTGTCTGCAACTTCCCCTGAAGATCTTGAGCTCTGTTGGTTTGTGGCCCTGCAGCTTGCTCCCCACCCTGGGGACTGTGGCCTGAGGCTTCCGGAAATGCAGCCCTGGGCGCTCAGGCCACAAGGCCAGGGCTAGGCTTTGTTGAGGGAAGTGAAACTGCTTAGGGCATGCTCTAGCATAGGTTTCACTTAAGTTCTCATTATATGCCTTCTTCCGGGCTATCGTTTGACTCAGGTGAACTGCACCTCCAAGCCTTTCTTATCCCATTCTGGGTTTCCTTACTACGCTACCCCTTCTTCCTGTAAGAAAGGATCACCAAAATTAGACTTCCAGAAAGGGAACTGCTTGACTGAGGGATAGATACAGATATAGGAACAGAGATGTAAAGGTATGTAACTTTTAATATTTCACTTTACCCAAACCAGCCTAAGTCCATATGTTGTAGAGTGATTTTCATTCCCATATGAGAAATTTTCCTACTTCTGTTCTAATTTAGAAATGGGCCAGATCAAAAAGAAATTACACAGGTGTCTAAACAGCCCATGTCCTCCTCAAATGTGAGTTGTGCTTGTGTTCATGCTTGTTTTAAAGACTAAGAAATAACAGAAGTTACCCCAGACTCTAAGGATAAACATCAAAAATCACCTTACCCAAGGTGGAGAAAATTTGATGATCAATTTGATGACAAAATTTGAAGTGTGGTAGTGATACACAGTTTTCCCATGCTCCTCTTTTCCTTCTTCATAAAGAACCAGAAAGTTCTACTCAGAAAATCTCCTCTGCAGTATTTTTGGAGTACAATGAATATCAAGTGTCACAGAAAATCATTAACTTTTCCTGCATGCTGGGTAAAACTCATTAAGTGAAATGTCAGAAAGTTTTGGAAAGCATTAGATAAATTTATCTCCTACACAATAATTTCTTCTATTTCATAATTTTAAGTTTGTTTTCCAAATTTGGGACAATAAAGCAATGATTTAATCCAGTATATGAAATAATACATTGACAAGTGAGTTCCTGTCTATGAAGGATTGCTTACCCTGAAACTTCAGCAATGTTGAGTTTGAATTGAAGGGGGGTACAACTTTTTGATCAATATTCTCAGAAATATTGTTCTTAGAAAAATTAGGTCTTTGTAGGGGAGCAAGCAAGGGTAGGGTATGCTAGGAGAAAGTTTAGTACAGATTTAAGCAATGGTGTTGGAAGGAGGTGAGGAGAAGTAAAGGGCAGTTGTAGGTAAGAGTGTTGATGGGGGAATGTCTTTCTGTATGCTGCAAATATGTGTTGCTCTGATTGGTTGATAAATAAAGCCGTTTGGCCTATGGCAAGGCAGATTAGAGGCAGGCGGGAAATTCAAAGAGAGAGACAGGAATAAGGCAGAGAGAGATGCCAGTGAACCACCCAAGGAGCAACATGTAATGGGATGCAGGTAAAGCCACAGAACATGTGGCGATACATAGATTAATAGTTATGGGTCAATTTAAGATATAAGAGCTATCTAGCAAAGGGCATGGCCATACAGTTATAATTAATATAAGCCTCTGTGTGTTTACTTGGGGGAGATTGTCCTGACCAGCGGCAGGCCAGGACACAGGAAATCTTCTGACTACACAGTATGGGCATCTCATAAGAGAGTCATCACAAGTCTTCCTAAATGAGCTCGTTTGGAAGATAATCTTTACTGGTAGACTGGCTACTGTGTGTGTTTCTAACAGCAACTTCAACCAACTTAAAACTCTAACTTTTTCTGTACACTAAGTGTACAGTTCTTCAGAGGCATGCATGTATGTATGCATAATGGAATGCAGAACTTACTGGTTTAATCAGATAAAAGTCTTATCTCAATGGCTGTTAATGATGGCTCTGGTTTTAGTTGTTGATGATGACATCATCATTTAAAAATATCCTATATGCTAATCACTATGTGAAAGTTTGACAATGTTAATGGCTTGATTTCAAGACAATAATTCTTTAACCTCATTAAACAAATGAAGAAATTGGCTTTTAAAAGATTTTTTTCAATTTCTTCCTTTTTTTTTACTTAAGTAATTTTTCCACTCATTCTACATATCAACCACAGATCCCCCTCCCATCTCTCCTCCCACTCCCCCCAAGCCACCCCCCCAACCCCAGCTCACTCCTCATTCTCTCCTCCAAAAGGGTAAGAGCATGGGAGTCAGCAAAGCCTGATATATTCAGTTGAGGAAGGACCAAGCCCCTCACCCCTGCCTCAAGGCTGAGCAAGGCATCTCACAATAGGTAATGGGCTCCAGAAAGCCAGCTCATGCACTAGGGATAGATCCTGATCCCACTGCCAGGGGCCCCTCAAACAGACCAAGCCACACAACTGTCTCCCATATGCAGAGGGCCTAGTCTGGTCCCATGCAGGTTCCACAGCTGTCGGTCTAAAGTTTGAGAGTTCCTACAAGCTTGGTTCAGTTGTCTCTGTAGATTTCTCCATCATGATCTTGACCCCCATTGCTCATATAATCCCTCTTCTCTCTCTTCGACTGGAATCTTGGAGCTCGGCCTGGTGCCTGGCTGTGGATCTCTGCTTCCATCAGTTACTGAATGAAGGCTCTATGATGACAGTTTGGTTGTTCACCAATCTGGGGCAGGCCAGTTCAGGCATCCTATCCACTATTGCTAGTAGTCTAATCTAGGGATGGAGTGGGAAAGCAATGAAAAAGATATCTAAGAAAGGAAGTATTAGAAGAAACAGGCCTTGGAGTCAGTTCTAGGACTGAATTCCATTCCAGCTCTGAATCAGTCCTAGAACTGGCTCCAAAGCCTGCTTCTTCTAATCCTTCCTTTCTTAGAAGTTTATGAAAGGCCATTTCTAAAGATTGCATACACATCATATGCAAAATATATATATATATATATGCAAGATACACACACACATATATATACATACATACATATACACACACACACATACACACATACTAATAGTCCCTCTTATCCACGAGAATAAATTCTAAAACCTCTATTAGAAACCATAAATAGTACCAAATCTTATATCTACTATGTTTTTTACTTCTTATACATACCTAGTTAAATTGATAAATTAGGCTGGCAAGTGACTAACAATACTAACTAGTAATCACATGGAATGATTATAATAATATATTAAAAGTTACATAGTCTCTTTATCCCCTCTTTTGGAATTTTCCCTTTGATATTTTCTATACCACACTTGACAGTGGACTATTGAGCCCAGAGACAGTGACATTGTAGCTAGGGACGACCAGTGTATTGTAAACCTGCTCATGCTTTCCATTCACCTCCCATAGAGATATGGCTCTAAAAAACTTACCTGTACTTAAAAATAACATTGAGTACATTCACAATTCATCCTAGTTTTGACAGTTTTATTGAGGCTACACACAAACCACACACACACACACACCACACACACACACACACACACACACGCGCCCACGTTCTAAGTCTCACCTGTATTCTAACTTTGCCTACCCATTTACAAAAACATATTGCAGAGTAAGAAAGCTTTTGCTCCTTCTGGTCTTGTTTCTGAGTAATCAAACTTGGCACCCCGCCTCCCAACACTGTCTCCTTAAAGAGAGACAAGTGTCTAAAAGGTTGGCTTATCACTGGGGTCACATTTATTCTCAGAGAAGAGGCACTTAGTAACTCTCACAGTGAGAGGCCTTTTCAGTTAGAATGCCACCAGCAGTGTGTAATCGCAAGTTTCTGATTTTTACCTCTGCTGTTGGATGACGAAAGTGCTAGCCACAGTCGGTTCCTTGTTTCTCAATATATCAAACGCCTGGATCCATTGACTTCTTCCCTTGCAGCAAATTCTTCCCTCTAGCAGCAAATCGAAGACCTCAGTATCATCACCGCCATCTCTGGAGATTACAAGGGCCTCACACTGACTCTGTGGTACAGTGATTGGATGGCTGGAGCTGTTCGCTGCTGCCCCGTGGCAGTTGCCGGGACTCATTCCCGTGCCTTTACAGAATGGATGCCTTTTCTCACGATGTTGGCTTTATCTCTACTTGTAGATTACATGCACTTAACAACAGAGCCAGTTCCTTCTTAAAGCAACAGCTTGCTGTAGAAGTGAAATCATTTACATCTTCCTGGCCCTTTATTAATCGTAGAACCTTCCTCTTCATGAATGTGTCTGTTTTCTTAGACCTTAAATTATTCACCTGGGCATCATTGTTCTTATTTTCTGGGTCAAAGCTAGATTGCCAGGAAATATGGGGTCAGGGAAGGAATTTTCCAAAAATAGCATTTTCTGACATTAGTTGGTTGCTTTCTTACTTTCCTTAACCTTCCCCATATTTAACAAAGTTCTGTAATATTAATCTGTGTAGTACACCCCAAAGATATCAACATACTAATCCTTGATCTTTTACAGATATTGCTTATATAGATGATAGAATCAAAATAAGCAACTTGACGTAGGAATATAAGCCTAGATTGTAATCAGTCATGAGGCATTCAGAAGATGGAGGCAGAGTCCAGAGATGAGCTAAGGAAACAGATTGCAGGGAAAAAGACTTAAGCTATGGAATACAGGTTGCCTGGAAAGCTTCAAAAAGGCATGAATATGGATTGTCCCCAGGGCTTCCTGGAGGAACTAGTCCCTCCCCATGCCACTTTGACTTTTAGCTCAATGGGACTGATTTTCTAATGTAATCTCCAAAAAACTTTTTAAATTTTAAAAATTTTTAAATTAAAAATAAAAATCAGTGTTGTTTTGGGCTACCATATTGAGTAATCTGCATAGTAGATACAGAAAACACATTAATGGTGATGAACTGAGGGTTGGGGAGATGTATTAATAAAAAAACCTGCCCATATTTTCTAAATAAGCATATGCACACATATTCAATTTTCTTTGTAATTAATTTGCCAGGACTCTATTGGGCAGCTCAGTTTATCCCGAGTACTTTCACTGTGCTCTGGGGGATAAAGAGCACTAGCCTCTTCTTTTCAGTCAGGTTGAGGATGGCTTGTGGAATAACATTTCTGCTTCTACTGTGGCTCATATCACACTTCCACCCCCAGCTCCACACCCCTGCCAGGACACTAAGTGAAAGTAAGATTGCTGCAAAGAGGCTTGATGAGAAGATCAAAGTCTTAGCAAACCAATTCTATAAAATATTTGGGTGTCAAGAAGCCTAAAATCCTCCAGTTCTCCTTTGGGTTCTTTTGGTTTGATTTGTGAGCTGTGGTAGTTTACTTACACTTTAACCCCCCCCCCAAAAAAAAACTGATTTAATGAGACTGTCAGTCCCACTCCTTATAGCCACCGTAGAGTAATACTTTCCTTAGCACCTAAAATAACCATGAAGTGTTGTTGCAGCTAATCATAATTTGGGCACTATTTATTTGATAATATAGACAGAGAGAGAGAAAGAGGCAGAGAGAGAGAGAGAGAGAGAGAGAGAGAGAGAGAGAGAGAGAGAGTCAGAGAGGAGGGAGAGTATCTAAGTCTTACATAAATTCAGACTTTGATATGAATTTATGAAAATATACTTCAGGAAAACTTCATTTGTTCTGTTTTCACTTCTCAGTGTCCAGCACATCTTTAGTCAAAGTCAGTTCCTCTGCCCCCTTCTCTCTTTGAAAAGGATATTATCTGAAATGGAAATGAGTTTCTTAGAATAAGAATCTATTAGCTTCAGTCCTTTATAAGATTGATAATCAGACCATTGTTTTCATTATTTACAAATTAATTTAAAAAGAATTCATACTATATGTGAGGCATAATACTAGGTCCTAGGAACACATGGGATGAAAAGATACAGCTCTTACTTCCAAAAAAGTTTCCTTCTATGCATTGTAAGTTTTTGTAGAGAATTCTATAGAAAAAATTATTAAATGATTATGTGGTATTATTTTACATGTAATATGACTGTCAAAGGAGATTGTCTTATAAATAATCAAGAGTAAACAAATACTGAAATTAAGAATGTTTGAATAAGGAGAAGTGACCAGGCAAGAGCTTCAACAGGAAGTGAAGTGAAGATAATGTACTTCAGGCAGTGGTGTAACCAGCTATGATTATGTGGGTGTGGGTGTGTGAGCGGGGAACTTCCTAGAACTGTGACCCTGACCCATGATATGAACCAAGAAAAGGAAGAGTGCAGCTTTCTTGAGTCTTGCCCACACCGTCTAGGTTTGGAGTGCAAGTCTACAAGTCTGACATGGTCTGGTCCCACCCTGATCTGTACCATTATTTGGCTTTCCTGTCAAGATACCCAATGCAGTGCACCATGGAGAGAAAGAGGTGGAGAACTTTGTCTTTGAGGCAGAAATTGCTCAGCTCATGTCCCTCATCATCAACATTCTTCACTCAAACAAGGAAATTTTCCTTTAGGAGTTGATCTCTAATGCTTCTGATGCTTTGTACAAGATTAGCTCTGAGAACCCAACAGACCCAAGTTGGGCAGCAGTAAAGAGCTGAAAATTGACATCATCCCCAACCCTCAGAAGTGCATGCTGACTTTGGTAGACACAGGCATTGGCATGACCAAGGATGACCTCATAAATAACTTGGGAACCATTGACCTCATAAATAACTTGGGAACCATTGTCTGACACAAAAGTGTTCATGGAGGTTTCCATGCTGGTACAGATATCTCCATGATTGGGCAGTTTGGTATTGAATTCTATTCAGCCTACCTAGTGGTAGAGAAAGCAGTTGTGGTCACAGAGCACAATGATGATGAGCAGTATGCCTGGGAGTCTTCTGCTGGTACATCCTGCAGATAGTTCATGCAGACCACAGTGAGCCCATTGGCTGGGGTACCAAAGTGATCCTTCATCTCAAAGAAGGCCAGACAGAATACTTAGGGGGTGGGTCAAGGAAGTGGCAAAGAAACAATCACAGTCCATAGGCGATTACATCACCCTCTATTTGGAGAAGGAAAAAGAGAAGACCTGTGATGATGAGGCAGAGGAAGAGAAAGGGAAGAAAGAGAAATAAGATAAGGATGATAAGGAGAAGCCTAAGATTGAAGATGTGAAAACAAATGAGGAGGATGTCAGTGGCAAAGAAAAAGAAAATGAAGATTATAGAGAAATACATTGATCAAGAGCTGAATAAGAATAAGCCTATTTGTGCCCAAAATCCCAATAACATCACTCAAGAGGAATATGGTGAATTCTATAAAAGTCTTACTAATGATTGGAAAGACCAGTTGGTAATCAAGCATTTTTCTGTAGAAGGTCAGTTGGAGTTCAGGGCAGTGCTCTTCATTCCTCGGTGAGCTCCCTTTGACCTTTTGAGAACAAGAAGAAGAATATCAAGCTGTATATCTTCCATGTGTTTCACCTTGGGCAGCTGTGATGAGCTGATACCTCAACTTTATCCATGGCATGGTTGAATCTGAGGATTTGCCCCTGAACATCTTCTGAGAAAGGCTACAGCCGAACAAGATGCTTAAAAAAGTCATCTGCAAAAACATTGTGAAAAAGTACCTTGATCTCTTCTCTGAGTTGGCTGAAGACAAAGAGACCACAAGAAATTTTATGAGGAGTTCTCCAAGAATTTAAAGCTTTTAATCCATGAAGACCACTAACTGTCAGTGCCTCTTTGAGCTCCTCTGATGTCTTGAGATGAGATGACCTCCCTGTCAGAGTATGTGTCTCAAGTGAAGGAAGCACAGAAGACCATATATCGTATCACTGGTGAGAACAAAGAGCAGGTGGCCAACTCTGCCTTTGTAGAGTGTATACAGAAGTGGGGCTTTGAGGTAGTATATATGACTGAGCCTACTGATGAGTACTGTGGGCAGCAGCTCAGGGAGTTTGATGGAGAGAGCCTGGTCTTGGTGACTAAGGAGGACCTGGAGCTACAGAAGATGATGAAGAGAAGAAAATGGAGAGAGCAAGGCAAAGTTTGAGAATCTCTGCACACCCATGAAGGAGATCTTGGATAAGAAGGTTGAGAAGGTGACAATCTCCAATAGACTCATGTCATCACCCTGCTACATTGTGACAAGCACCTATGGCTGGACAACCAACATGGATCATATCATGGAGTCCCAGACACTTCAAGACAACTCTACAATGGGCTGCATGATGGCCAAAAAGCACCTAGAGATCAATCCTGACCAACCCATTGTGGAGATGCTGTGTCAGAAGGCTAAGGTGGACAGAAATGACAAAGCTGTCAAGGACCTGGTGGTGCTGCTGTTTGAAACTGCTCTGGTCACCTCTGGTCTCACTTGAAGATCCCCAAACCCACTCCAACTGCACCTACCACATGATCAGTCTAGGCCTGGGCATTGATGAAGATGAGGTGACAGCAGAGGAGCCCAGTGCTGCTGTCCTCCTCCCCCCACCACACTTGAGGATGATAAGGATGCTTCTGGCATGGAAGAAGTAGATTAGAGAACCCCCAGGAAGCCCACACCCTCTGCAGAGTTTCCCTGTGGCTCCACCAGCAGCCTTAACTGGCCCTGACCCACCTAGCTCTGCTCATGTTTAGAGGTTCTCTTTTGTCCTGTCTTTGTGCCTTAAGGCAGGAAAATCCCCTCCCAAAGAATAGCAGGGTTGGGTATTGTGTATTGTGATTTTTGTTGTTTATTTTATTTTGCTCTGAAATTAAAAGTATGCAGAATAAAGAGAAAAGGAAAGAAGCAAGTATAGAAGAAAACATTTTCAACATCTACCATACAGTACAATAGGATGATATTAACTATTTAGGAAAGAAAATACAGGCTTTGCTTTGAGGCTAAAGTCCAGACCACTTTAGTCTGTTACCTGAAAAGTAAAAATTATTTTAGTCAAGAACAGTCACTCATTCCAAGAAGAAACAGCATGTGGCCCCATGGACACTTCTTTAAAGAGCTGAAAACAAAGAGGTATGTGGCAAAGTGAAATTTTAATTGTAAAATTGTCATTAAGATTTTGAAATTTCATTTTCCAAAAGCAAATAGCAGAATTGTTTGAAGCATAAGTGTTTGAAGCTAATGGTAACATAATAGCATCCTCTGTAGACCTTGTGATTGCTCCTTAGGTAAGTATTATGCAATCATTGCCCTAAGAAGGACTGAGTATATGATACCAATTCATGGTTTTGAAGATGACACTCATGAAGGACCCACACTTCCCAAGTGAAGCATCTGTGAGATTTCACGATACAGGACTCTTTATTTCTCAGTTTTTTGTTGCTATAATGAAAGGCCTGAATTGATAACAAGAAAAAGGTTATTTGGCACAAGGTTTGCTATGTAGTTTTAGAGGGTCAAAGTGCAAATAGCACAGGTCTAGCTATGGCAAGGGCACATCTTGCTGTATGCCATTATGAACAATCACACCATGGTGGAAGCATGAATGAAAAGCAGATTACATGCCAAGACAGACAGTCAGAACAAGGGGCCAGCGAGAGACCAGGAAAATGTCATCAATGCCTTAGCAGGAAATGGCCCTGTGATCTAAGAACCTGGCATCAGGCCCTTCAAAGATCCAAGCTCTTGACATCCTCACAATGGAGAACAAGCTTCCAACATACTATCCCTGGGGCTTACCCTCAAGACATAGCAAGCTCTCAATTGCTCAGGATCTACGTTCTGTTGCAAACCTAAGGTAGAGTTCATGGGCCCCCAGTCCTTGGGAAATATTGAGAAATCTCAGGCCATCATTAGTGGAACAAATAATTTCTTTTGAAGTTCTCTGAGGAAAAAAAAAAAAA
>CABHPH010089046.1:0-13172 GCA_902168325.1 Peromyscus nudipes
CTTTCTATTTTAAGTTGTTGCTCTGTTTGGGGGAACAGTCACACTATAGTTTCTAAGCATGGACTAAGCTTCTACCTAAACATTCTTTTTGGAAGTATCACATACTAAATAGTTTCTTCCTTTGCACAGATACACAAAAGGAAACTGAAGATGTGATAAATTACATACGATATCCCTCTGCAAAGGATAAATCAGCTAAAAGTGTGAAATGGCTTTTTACTTGAAAACAAGAAATGAAATGGTTTCCTTACAATACAGCACTGTGGATTTGAAAACAGAGGTGAAGCTTTTGAAACATTACTTATTTGCTGCAGCAACTGCAAATCTCAGGAGAACAATCTCGAGGCTAACAATCCAGAAACAAAGAGGCTTAAAGTTTACATCTTGGTTTCAGTCAGTAAATCCCAGGATAATCTACATTGTCTCTTAACCATTCAGGAAAGCACTCTTTTATTTACATAGATGCCATTTGATAGTATTCAAACACTTCAAATCTTAATGCCCTTGATAATATTGACAACATAATTTTCAGTTATCTCCCAGGACTACCTTTTATAACAGACGTTGGAGTGCTTTGCATTTTAACCACAAGATCACACTGTCTGCTTCTATAATGGTTATATTTACACAAACAACAATGTTACTTGTATAGCTTAATTTCATTCCAGAATTTACAATTATTCTTAATGTTTTTTAAAATATTCACATACTTACAAGCCTATATATTTCCACTTAGCTTCAAAATGGTTATGACATTAAAATAAGAACCTGAAGTATAAGATTATTAGTGAGGAAGATATTACAATACATTGCCATTAGCTGCTTCATTTCATCATATTTTTTTTAACTGGCTATGTTACTTCCAAAGAAGTTCAGTTTACATACATTAGTTATACTATAATTAAATGTGCTTTCCTTTCATTGACCATTTGAGAATATAATCTAGGTAATGTCAGGACTGGAACTGCGGATTTTCACAAATGTGACCTTGTGTTGTGATTAGGATACACAGAATTTCAGACCTCAAGTATGTTACTCCAGCAATGTATCCACAAGTTTTATATTATGAAAAGATAAATAATTTTGATGTTGTAAAATTACTATCAGTTAGCCATAACATAGGAATATAACCTTTGTTTATTTGTGTGGGGTAAATAAAGCACACCAAACCTCAAGAGCAGATTTTTTTTCTTCTTTTTTATTAAGAACAGATTTCTTTACCCCTCATGGAATAAGATAGCAAGATTTGATAGAAAGATTCAAGACATCAAAGTTCTACACACTTGCTTGAAGATGAAAGAGGGTATTTGTCAAGGAAAGTAACTAAACATGGTCAATAATCAATGTACTTAAGAAACGAATCCCACCACAAATGATAAATGTAGCTAGGACCGATGTTTAACTTTAGTTCAGTGACATTTTAAGGAAAGAATCAATCATGGGATGGCTGGCTTCTGTACAACAGAACTACGAGATAATGTCAGAGTGCTTTTCTGCCACCCCACTTGTGATCACCAATGGCAACCACATGGGAGAATTAACACACTGCCTTGCAGTTCATTCAGTGGTGCTGCTGTGTCTACACCATTCTTGTTTTATCTATTTGTTTTTATTCTAATGCTTGTTTCTGTCATTCCTGTTCTCTTGGAATTGCAATTACACTCATTTCCTTTCTTTTCTATTCATTTGTGTCCAGAAATGAATGAAGAATGAAGGACTACCTCATGAAGTTATGATAAAATAAAAAGGAAAAATCAAAAGGCCTGATTATAGGGCTACTACTAACTTTGCTTCAATTTGTAGTCAATTACAAGTCATGTAGTCTTTCTTTCCACTCTTTCATCTTAGTAAATAAAGTTCACCCTAATTTCCATACCATTGTTAAGTGCCACAATGATGAAATGTATTTATTGAATCTCTTCTTTGTACTAAATCATTTTCACATAGCTATTAAAACAGAGAAAAGATTTGGGAATTAACTACATTTCTAAATATGAGTTACCTTAAGAAATGCATTAAAAAGGTCAATGAATAACATAAAAGCATAAAGGCAAAATCTGGAATATGAACCACAATGTAAGGACTGTCTTCCCTAAAAATCTAATAAGAGCTGTTAGACCTCGATTTAACAATCTGGATATAGTTCACTTCTGGGGTAATAAATTGCAACACTATTTCATTTTAAACCTACACATGTTGGTCAGTGCTTAAGAGATTGGCAACCCAAGAATAATGCATGTAAGTGAGGTAAGATATTTAAGTTCATGCAATTCCAGTACAGATGCTGACACCTAAGTACACTAATGAGTGTTAGTCTGAATGCTAACACTATACTTCCCTTTACTGGTTATTTTATATTAAAGTGCATTATATGGATTATATAACTTGACCATCATAATTAAGGAATGATTTTAAATATTTCCTTTATTCATTTTATGAGATTGAACAAGCACTAGCAACCGTATTTTTTTTTAAAAAAATCATTGAAAAATACATGCTCAAATTGGTAAAAATATGGTTTGTCTCTGGAGTCCCCAGCACCATTAACTATTCAGAACTGTGTCACTGACCTGCACCATCATACATGGATGCCTAAATGATACACAGTAAGTAGATCCACTTTTCTAATCACTGTATCTATGTGGATTTACATAAGTTACCACGAACATAGCATACTTTCACCCAATACTTATAATTTTATGCTGAATTATCTAACTCATTTCATTATTCCTGCTCAAATGACTATTAATTATATAAACTTAGCCTTACAAGGCAGAACTGTATAAGATCTCAAGAAAATCATTTTTCTACCCTTTCTCACACAAAGTTAAGTTCCAGACCATCACTCACCCAATGTATTTTTTTTTTCATCTTTCTCCAAACCTTAAATTCATGCATCATCTATGGTTTTCTATAACCATTCTCATAGTACACAAAAGTACACATATAGTACACACACATGAGATGTCTCATAACTGTGGTCTAGACTATAATAGAACACATATTACTCAAGCATTGCAGTGGCCTTTGCATCCAATTGCATTAAAAACACACACAAAAAGCTGACTACACAGGTAAAAGCACTTTGCTCTACAAGCCTGGTGACCTTAGATCCAACGTCATGGTCTATGAACAGGTCAAAAGAGAAAAGAAATACAAAACTTGTCTTCTGATCTCTATATTTGCACTGTGACACTCAAACACCACATTGTTCACATGTCACAAATACATACAGACACACATACACGTGCATATATAATACAAAGTCACATAAAATTAAAACCATAAATTCATGATTGTTTCAACACAAGCTCCAAGTTATTAACTTACTTTTTCATTGTTTCAAAATGGCTTCATTTTGCCCCAAAATTTCATGCACTAGAACCTTGATGTTTAGTTTCTTGGTGTATCTCTAATACAAGTTTAACGATTGGAACAGTAATGAAGTCTTAAGATCTCCACCTGTCTGAAGGGATGATTCTGCAACAGGAGAATCCAGTTCTGTGGTGAGCATGCTGTTGTAATTAATCTGACTCCTGTCCCTTTTCTTGCTTCTTGTCCATGTGATCTCTCTTGACTTCATGTGATGCTCATTTCTACAGATGTGCTTGCCTTTCTGATGCTATGAATCATGAGAACCTTACCAGACCATGAGTATGTTGATACCATGTTCATGAACCTCCAGACTTGTAAGCTAAAAAACCTCTTTTTCATATACTAATCAGGATCATGCAGATGAACATACAAACATAAATAAACAAAATATTTCACTCCCTTATTAACATATCTTGCAAAAATTAAAGAAACAAATAATTACTTCAATGAAATAACAATAGATTTTTATCTTCTCTTAACTTCAAATGTCAGAGACATTGCTCTTATACTTCACAATTGAATTCTCACAGATTTTTTTAATTCATAGGCTTTCATCTACATTGTTTTAGTCTATTAGATCTCTGAAAATACCCTATGCTTTATTTTTTTAGGGCTATGCTAGTATTTGGCTATGTGATCTAATTTTACATAACTATAATAAACACTAGAAACACTGAGCATATAAGGAGAAAGGATACATTTTGTATCACAGGTACGGAGCTCTGGCCCATGGGTAATTTGCCTCACATAGAGGTGTGAGGTAGATTAAAACCACCAACCTCCTTGACTACTGTGTTACTAGCAGTTTAGACAAACTCATTTTAGATAAGCAACTTGTGGTGAAGGATTAGTTTGGGTTCATGCCCTTCAGAGAATTTCAGTCCAAAACAAGAGAGGATTCATGGCAGCTGGAGTGGTTTGGTTCTGTCAGAGTTCAATACAGTGGTCAGATTGTGGCCAGACAGAGAACAGAGGCCTGGACCATCACTAGACTCAGGTACAGTCTTCAATGACTCATTTCTCATTGCCCAAATATGCCATCTAGGCCCTATCCCAAAAGTTCCACAACTATTATACAAAGACCATTAAAAGACTATATATTTAACACATGAACTTTGAGAATCATCTTACATTCTGTATCTAAAAGACAGGACTACACAAGAAAGGAGAGGGTGTGGAGATCCACCTTCTGTTTCTAAGCCATTTATTCAATGACATGTAAACCTCTTACCAGCTTACTTGCTGGTGTCATAAACTAGCAAATTGCTCACAGTGAGAAATAAGGTTTTAATACATTGAGGGACATTTAGGAATCATGATTTGGTACACCCTGATTGCTGTTGCCCTGAGCTAGACAAAGTAAGATAAATTTGGGTGGTAAAATATTGAAATAATTTTTTAACTAGTCCGAATTGAAACTTTTCTGTTTCATGGAGTTATAACTGAAGTTATCAGCTGCTATGTTGACAGAAAAAATTAAAGAAAAGAACAATCTGAGCATGAGAAGACAATAACAATTTAATCTGATGGCATCATCACTCAGCTGCCAATGAATACCATGGTCAGTGATAAAATAATGGGTGTATAAATCAGGCACAAATGTATGGTCACAAGAAAGGAAAACACTAAGCCCTGCTCAATTCAAATCTCTTTTCTTTTCACTATAAAGTTGTGAGTGCTGAAATTCTTTTTGGTCTTAATGTACCCAATATATCTGAAGAACAATACAAGAAAAATTGGACACTGCTACATCTTCTATTTCTTCAGATACATTGAAAGGAAAGAATTGACATTTCAATATATAAATTAGAATTTCTTGTCAAAGTACTTTATGCCTTTATAGACAAATGCACTAGCAATCTTCATGAGGTATCTATGACTTGATTATCTTTTTTATTCACTCACACAAACTAAAGTCATTATGCACAGGAAAAATGGAAATGTGATATGTATCTAATTTTAACATGGCTATATCTCCAAATCTATATCTATGTCCCCAGGTTGCTTGGAGATTACAGATCTTCATTGTTAAGCATTGGTATTATTCTCAAAATAAAAGGAAGCTAATCAAAATTCCATTAAAGAGGAGACAATTTGCATCAGAACAAGGAAACTCCATTCCACAAGGATAGAGGTTGGTGTTCTGAGAGCAAAGCAAGTGTAACAAACTTACCTTACTGCCTTTTATTGATTATATTTATACCCCTAGGAAATCAAGGGGAAAACTTCAGACACTGTATTTTCTTCATCTTTGAGCAGACTGAATCATCACTTTCTGTTTATGGTAGCGGTGAGTCCCAGTGCTACTATTTCCTTTTGGATCCAAATTCTCAGAGGTTAAATGTCTTTTTCTTTAGAGCAATCTTATCAGTGTTGGACAGTGTCAAGACAAAGTTAATTTCTGCCTTGACAGCAGAATTGAGAATGGAAAGGAATACCATGACAGGTTAAAAAAAAGTATATATACATATTCAGTGGAATTTAAATTAACTTTCAGTACAGAGTCACATGTAAAAACACAAGATCAAAAAGCAAAACTACATAACAGGGATAGGATTACTTTGCATTTGAATAAAATTAGAATTCAAGTTATGAATGTTATGAATAGTATTGGACTTTCAAATTCATGGGCAAAAAGTAGGAAAAATAAAGCAGATAAATTGCTATGTTGGCGTATTCTTAGGAAACATTTATTTATATGGACTTTTGCATATTTAAACATGAGTAATATCTCCCTTGTTATTAAATGTATACAATTCTGAATAGGTTAGTATCTATTAGAGCAGTCTTCATAAAACTGGTAATGATATAACTTTTAATGACAGTTTATAAAGATAATCTGGAGATGTTTAACATAATTTTTTCTTGGAGAATTTTATACAATGAATTTTGATCATAGCAACCCTCCACTTTTCCACCCTAAGTCCTTTCAGATCCACCCACACCTCAACACTCTCCCCACTTAGTCTTCTTTTTTTATTTCCTGAGAATAATTCCTGAAATCTAATTTTGGCTGGCCATTCACTCCTTGGTATGGTGCCATCCATAGGAGCATAATTGGGCTACTAAGAGCCACACCCTTAAAGAAAACCGAGTTCTCTTGCTGTGGAAGTCATCAGCTGTCTAGAGCTCCTCAGTAACGAGTGTGGCTCATCAATGACCTTCCCACTCCATGCTGGAAGGCCGACAGGCTTGATCTTATACAGGTCTTACAAAGTCAACACAGCTACTCTGATTTCAGGAGTACAGTAGTTCTGACAAGTCCAGAAACAATTTCTCTCCTCATTAACCTCTAGCTGTTACAGTCTTCACCCTCTTCTGCAGAAGAGGGACCGATGCTGGGTATCAGTGGATCCACAAGCCACAAATGGAACATCTGACAAGATTATCAAGATGATTTTTTTTATTTTTGATTTTTTTCACTTATTGGATCCTGATAAAACCAATAAATTATTTGAAATACAGATTACAGATAAGAGTCAATGTTTTCACTCTTTGACTCTATAATGTTAGGTTTTGTTTATTTTTTGTTTTGTTTTCTTTTCCAAATGATAATACTACTTCTATATCTGAAAGTCATTTATGTTTTTAAAATGAAATTGAATGTAAATTTCACATGTTGATTTTTCTGAAAATCCAAATAGCAATTTAAGAGGAAATATATTTAGTGAGGGAGAGTAGTTTTAAATTCTTTCAGTTAAATAAGCATTCACCTAAAAAGACACATTAAACTTTACATTTTGAAGTATGGTTTAGTCACAAAGTTATGAAACTGCAATAATAAACTACTACTTTGTCAATTCCTCATTTAATTCCAGACTTTATAAATATATAAATGAGTAAGAATCATTCTTCTACTCCTGAATGCTGTTATAAAACTATCAATGGTTCTTTTCTATTCCTCCATATCTTGGGAAAAGGCATTACCCTTCTTACAAAGATATTTGTATAGAAAATATCCTTAAAAGTTTAAATAAGATATTGGTTCATAGTTCATGTGTTTCCACTAGTTTGGCTATTTGTCCCCGTGCTTTTTCCAAATATGGTCTCAACATCTCTCGTTCATATAAACCCTCCTCTTTCTTGGTGATTGGACTCCCAGAGCTCGACCTGCGGCCTGGCCATGGATCTCTGCATCCACTTCCATTGGTCACTGGATGAGAGTTCTACCATGATAGTTAGGGTGTTTGGCCATCCTATCACCAGAGTAGGTCAGTTTGGGCTGTCTCTCGACCATTGCCAGTAGTCTATTGTGGAGGTATCTTTGTGGATTTCTGGGGACCTCTCTAGAACTTTGCTTCTTCGTATTCCCATGGGAGCCCTCAACTGGATCAGGTCCTCTGGATAAGTGAGATAGTCGATTAGCTTGAACTGTTTGGGAGGTCCCCAGGCAGTGGGACCAGGACCTGTCCTTAGTGCATGAGCTGGCTTTTTAGAGCCTGGGGCCTATGCTGGGACACTTTGCTCAGCCTGGGTGAAGGGAGGAGGGGACTGGACCTGCCTGGACTGATTTTACCAAGTTGAGCTGAATCCCCAGGGGAGTCCTTGCCCTGGAGGACATGGGAATGGAGGGTGGATTGGGGAGGGGAGGGAGCACAGGGGAATCTGAGGCTGATATGTAAAATTAAATTAAATTATAAAATTTAAAAAAAGAAGATATTTGTGAGTTGTAGGTAGTTATAGATAGTTTTTCCATACAATAAAATTATTACTCTGTAAAAAAAAGTTTAAATAAGATAGATAAATATTTAAAACATATTTGGTTTACAAATTTGGGAAACAACTGCCTCATATTATTTTGTGTGTGTGTGTGTGTGTGTGTGTGTGTGTGTGTGTCCTGACTTCTGTTTCTCTAGTATCACATAAAACCACCAAGTGCATAGCATCTCTACAGGCTGCTTTTTATCAACTATTTGGTTGATGTTGGTTCAAGAAATTAATTTTGACCAGGAAGTCCATGCTGCCTGTGTTAGAAGTAGTAAACAATTTTTCACCTGACTCAGGATTCTCCTGTTTCTGCCATGTTTCCATTATTATGGCAGTCTATAAATTCTACTTTACAGTAACAAAGTGAAGACAACTTGGTGTTTTCTTTTGCTGTTTTAGGAGACAGGATCTCATGTGCCTTGAGTAGCCTCAAAGTCACAATGTAGCTAAGGCTGATGGGAGCTCGGGATCCTCCACTCATCATGTCAAAGTGTCAGGATTACCTCTACTTTTCACGCCTGTTAATAACATTTCATTGCCTTGTGAACTATTTCAGGCAGTTACTACAGGGGGCTTAGTCTTTAAGTTTCTTCTGAGAAACGATTACAAGCTCAAGATTACAGAAACGACTTTCTCTGTGTGATTTCAAGGCTGAGAATTATCAAGTCCTGCAGGATGTGCTGGCAAACCGGAGACCCAGGAGCTTGGTGGCAAAAGCATCATCTGAGTTGAAAGTTTTAGAAGTAACACAGTTAGACAAAGTCCAGTGTGAGATATGAAATCTCAGAACCCTAAAATTCATTCTTCAGTTAATGTCTGAAATTGTGAAATTGATGCTAATTTCCTCACGTGGGAAGTATTGTCTCTCTGACATGGGGGGCATGTTTTATGCTCCATTCAGATTTTCAATTAACTGGACATTGGCCACCTAATTTATGCACAGGACAAGTAATATACAGATACTAATGATCCAATAGGCAATCTTAATAAAAAACACCAACACGGAAAAATGCAGAATGCTCTTTCACTACGTATCTGAGGAGTCCATGGTCTCACAACATCAAACACAATCCTGCCACTTTTCTCTTGATTCTTATTCCTTGTCAATCAATGTTATCAGGAAAGTAGTATAGCCCTTTTGATCTCCACAGAAACTATACTCCATATATTATAATCTGGCCTCCCTGGGTAGCCAGAGTAATTCTTAAATGATATGCTTGAGTTACAGCAGTTCATTCTTTTATCTTTTAATGTCTTTTCTATCATTTGCCTATGTTGACTTAAGCCCACTTCCTGGGCTTTCATCTCATTTGTAAATACTTTTAATTTTCCTATTCCTCCCTTACTGTCAGCCTTATGATGTATTCCACCATCTTTTACCCACATGCTTAGAATATCTAGGCATTTAAAGAAATTTTTTATGTGATTATGTTCCCTCTGAATCAGTAGAGTATAATCACAATTTTTTTATTCTGTATAATTCTTTTGGGAAATTATTTGCATCAGATTTATATTCTCATCATAGTTTGAGTAACTAAATTGTTCTCCCTAAAGTGACTTTGCTTTGGTCAGATAAGGGTTTGATAGAACAAAAAGGTTAAGATATTCATTTTTTATTTCTCCTACCTTGAACTAGGATTTTGAATGATTCTCGTCTTCAGACACTACCTGAAACATTGGTTTTCCATGGTGTCTTGCTCTTTTCTTGCTGTTGTGAGATGACACCTGTCAAGAGCAGTTTAAGGGAGGATGGTTTATTTCAGCTGACCAATGGGACACAGTCCACCACAGCAAGGATGCCATGCCAGGAGCTTGTGGCCACTGGTCCTGCTGCATTCACTCTCAGGAAGCAGAGAGTGATGATTGCTAATGATGGTTCCTTTTTATCCAGACCAGTACACAGCTACCCTAAGAGTACTGCTTACAATCAGAGTGGTTCTTCTCATCTCAATTAGTTGAATCTAGATAATCCTTCAAAGGTATTCTAAGAAACTATCTGGCTCTAAATAATCTCTCACAGGTGTGTCTTTTAGTTGATGCTAGACCATGCCAAAGTGAAAATTCAAGTTAAATATCATAATGAGTCTGTTTTGTTGTCTTTAAGAGTAGGAAAATTGCATCTACTCTCCCAGATCTCTGATCTTTGATCTTGGAAGACTCTTTTACTTCTGTAGTTTGCCCTGCAAATATTATAAGTTCTCTCCTTTTTAATCACTTCAAGTAATGTATTTTATTTGCACACACACACACACACACACACACACACACACACACACACACACTCACACACTATCTGTGCCTCCCCTCCAAAAGAAATCACATTGAAACCCCATTCCAATAAGATGATGTTTAGAGATGAGGCTTTTGGTGGGTGTCTTAGTTAGGGTTTCTGTTGCTGCAATGAAGCACCATGACCAAAGAGCAAGTTGTTGAAGAAAGGGTACTTGGCACAGACTTCCATTTTACTGTTCATCACTAAAGAAATTCAGGCCAGGAATTCAAATAGGGCAGGAATCTGTGGGCAGAGGCCATGTAGGGATGCCTCTTACTGACTTCCTTCATATGGCTGCTTAGCCTGCTTTCTTAAAGAACTCAGGACTACCAGCCCAGAGATGACACCACCCACAATGGACTAGGCCTTCTTCCATTGATCATTAACTGAGAAAATGCCTTACAGCTGGGGTTCATGGAAGTATTTCCTAAACTGAAGCTCCTTCCTTCCTGATGATTCTAGTTTGTGTCAAGTTGACACTCAAAACCAGCCAGTTGAGTAAGTAATTATGTTCTAGAAGGCAGATTGTTCTGAATAGTTACCTAATAAAAGACAGTGTTGTTCATTTTGTGATTTTACCGTGAAAAGATACCACAAAGGCATAGGGCATTGCTAGACACTAAATACAGCATTGCCTTGGGCATGGACTTTGCTTGTGACTGTGAAAAAGAATTTTCTGTTATTATAAAATCACCTGGCAGGTGATAGCTTGGTATATAGTAGCCACAGAGGCTAAGACAATGGCAGTATCCCTAAATTCCATGTCCAGATGGTTCCCACAGTATGGAGATGTCAATCACTCAAGAACAAGAGATGAAAGACTCAAGCTTTGTGTTTAAAATGGCTTGGGCATGGCTTCACTAAAAAGTGTATTTAAATTGAAAACAGGTCTTTTAAATATTTTAAAACAGGTGTGCTCCTGTATTTTAGGACTAAGTTCATTAAACATTAAATAACCTAACTTATTTAGATTAAGACTTTGAATAGAAAATCAAACATGGGCTTGTTGTCTTTTTTAGTATAAATTGATTTCCAATTCGCAATTTCATCTCAGTTCTATGGCATTTATATGAAAAATAACAGTAAGAAGCTTATGGACAACATAGAAATTAATGTTAGAAAAATACAGAACAGATTGCATTCTACAAAAACTTCAGGCTGCTCCTTGGTGCTAAGTGAAGCACATAAGAAAATGTGTCCTGTCATCCAGGTCATAAGTACACTAGATTATAATGTATTCAACTTTAACCATGAGCTGTTTAAGTAGCACTTCTGTCCTTGAGAGTCTAATGTGTTCTGCTACACACCCCACTTTCTGTTCTCAGGTATTATGAGACAATGAGTAAAACCTACCAGCTATATCATATTTCCTTTGGCTTGAAATGAATAAAATGGGTAGAAATTATTTGTACATATTTCTGTATTTCTTTTATTCCAAAATACATCCTACAGAGGCAAATGTTCTGTCAGGGGGCAATACTGCTCTGCCTTTCATTTCTTCAGCCCTATTGTAGCAAGTCACAAAAGGGATAGCAGCAAGAAACCATGGTTACAGCATCTGACACCCTCAAATCGAATTGTCAGGATGCTAAGAGTGCCCTGTCTTATCACCAGTGTCATGTAAAAAGGCTGCTAGGTAATCTACCTAATGTTTCTTCCTCATTGAGTCATTTAGAGTTGAAAATGTCCTTCAAGATAAAGAGAGTGCACCAAATGTGTGTGTGTGTGTGTGTGTGTGTGAGAGAGAGAGAGAGAGAGAGAGAGCGAGAGAAAGAAAGAGAGAGACTATTTTTAAGAAAGAGAGAGAGACTATTTTTTCATATATTTTCATGAAAATATCTTATTTTTTTTTGTTTTTTGGTTTTTTGAGACAGGGTTTCTCTGTGTAGCTTTGCGCCTTTCCTGGAGCTCACTTGGTAGCCCAGGCTGGCCTCGAACTCACAGAGATCCGCCTGGCTCTGCCTCCCGAGTGCTGGGATTAAAGGCGTGCGCCACCAACACCCAGCTTAATGAAAATATCTTTATGTACCTGAGTGTTCAAGTTTCTTATCATGTGCTATGATAACATATCCTGAACAAAAAGCAACACAACAGGGAAAAAAGGATTTATTTGCTTTAACATTCCTGGATATAAAGCCCATCAAAACTAGGTTCAAGCAGCTAGTCAAGTCATTTTAAGTCAAGAGCAGAAAGAAATTAACATCCATGCTCTCTGACCACATGATACTTCTATATAGCTCTCTCTTGTCTTATATAGTTCAGGTTACCTTGGGTAGGGAATGTTGCCACTCAAAATACGACATAGACAGAGCCATACAAGCATGTCTACAGCCCAACCTGACCAAAAAAGTATTTAAATAGGGCTCTTCCCTCAAGTGATTGTAGATTGTAGTAAATAGACAGTTAAAAGCTAACCATCATACCCAGTATCATACATTTAAAGATAGTCTTCTCTAAAGAAAAAAAAAAGGCTCACAATATGTTAAAGGGGATATTTAAGACCACAGAATACTATGTAATTCAATTTTCATTTTGCTTAAAACAACTGTAGTATGCTATTTTGAACAGGCATATTCATAGAGGCAACTATAAAAAAGAAAAAAAACTATGTTGAAATAAAACAGAAGTGTGTATGAAAAGAAATAATTAAATGGAAAAATATATACAAGTAGAAAATAGTATGAACCTAAGAACACCAAACATGATTTCAATGTCTTTGAACTTTAGAGCATTAATCCAAATCTTATTTTCTTTCCTTCAGTATCTTGAAGTTATATATATATATATATATATATATATATATATATATATATATATA
>CABHPH010089048.1:0-11526 GCA_902168325.1 Peromyscus nudipes
CCCAAGGGTGCCGCCTGTCTTCCTTCCTTATTTGTCTGTCATAACCCTTCAGTGAAACTCAGTCATTAGATGCGTGAAGACCTCTAGAAGGTGACATTCTTGGGCTGGGAATGTAGCTCAGATGATAGAGTGCTTGCCTACCATGCTCAAAGCCCTGGGTTTCATCCCCAGAACTGGGTAAACCTGGGGCTGGCACCCCAAACTTGTGGGATGTGTTGGCATACACCTATAATCCTACCACTTGAGAGGTCAGGGTGCAAGGACCAGAGATTCAAGGTCACCCTAGCTATATAGCCAGCTGAAAGCCAGCCTGGGCTACATGAGGTCCTATCTCAAAAAAAAGTACATTCTTTCCCATCTCTGTGCTAAAATGCAGAGCCAGTAGCTAAAATTAAGACCAGTGTCTTCCTGCCTGTTGCCAAATAGCTAAATAGAGACCTACCAATGACAAAAAGCTTTTTCCAGTGTTTATTGGTTGCTAGGTAGAAAAGGATCCCGTGGAACTGCAATCTGGCATCTATCTTCACCATTGGGAGGAAGGTAGACCTTTGCAATTATGGGGATTTTTTTATATTATTCTCATAAACATACATGGAACAATCAATTATAAAAATTGTTTGTGTTTTCTGATATAATTTAACTTGCAGCAAACTCCTGTTAACTAGCTACTTGTTACTGGAATCTTCAAATTTGTTCCTGTCTTAGGGTTTCTATTGCTGTGAAGAGACATCATGACCATGGCAACTCTTTTAAAGGAAAACATTTAATTGAGGTGGTGGGTTACAGTTTCAGAAGTGTAGTCTATTATCATCATGGTAGGACATGGTGGCATGCCGGCAGACATGGCGCTGGAGAGGTAGCTGAGAGTTCTACATCTTGATCGGAAGGCAACAGAAAGTGCTCTGAGATATTGGGCGTGGCTTGAGCATATATGAGACCTCAAAGCCCACCTCCACAGTGACATGCGTCCTTCAGCAGGCCATACCTACTCCAGCAAGGCCACTCCTCCCTATGAGGACACTCCCTATGAACTTATGGGGGCCAATTACATTCAAACTACCGTAGTACCCAACACCAAGCTTACTTTTTTAGCACTTAGTGTGTTAGCAAATACTCAAATATTTGCTGAATATTGATTTAGTAAATATATTCTGTGGTTGTTTGAATGAGAACGGCTCCCACAGGCTCATATATTTGAAGGCTTGGTCCTTAGTATAACCAGTCTTTCTCTGTCTGCCTGTCAGCTCCCAAATAACCACATGAAGACTTCCTATTAATTATGAATCCTCAGCCTTAGCTTAGGCTTGTTCCTAACTAGTTCTTATAACTTAAATCAACCCATATCTTTTAATCTATGTTCTTTTACGTGGCTCACTTAACTTTATTCTGTACTGCCCATTCTGCTTCCTCTGCACCTGGCTGGCAACTCCTCCTTTCTTCTTCCCTGAGACCTCTTTGTCTCTATCATCTCTAACCTCTTCCTGTCTACCTATCCGCTGTTCATCTCTTTATTAAATCAATTACAGTGACACATCTTCACACAGTATAAAGGAGTATTCCACAATACCCTAGTTATTGGAACTGTTTGGGAAGAATTAGGAGGTGTGGCCTTGTTGGAGGATGTGTTACTGGAGTGGACTTTGAGGTTTCAAAAGCCCATGCCAAGTCCAGTCTCTTTCTCTGCCTCCAACTTGAGAATAAAATGTAAGCTCTCAGCTACTTCTCTGGCACCAGGCCAGCCTGCCTACTATCATGCCCCTTCCATGATGGCCATGGACTTACCCTCTGAAACTGTAAGCAAGTCCCCAGTTAAATACTGTCTTTTTTTTGGTTTTTCGAGACAGGGTTTCCCTGTGTAGCTTTGTGCCTTTCCTGGATCTCACTCTGTAGACCAGGCTTGTTTGAACTCACAAAGATTCGCCTGCCTCTGCCTCCCAAGTGCTGGGATTAAAGGTGTGAGCCACCACTGCCCGGCTAAATACTGTCTTTTATAAGTTGCCATGGTCATGGTGTCTCTTCACAGCAAATGAAAAACAACTCAGACAAAAGCACTCTTAAAAAATTGATGAATTAATTTTGTGTATGCCTGTGAATGGGGCATGTGTGTTGAGGTCAGAAGACACTGAGGAGTAGCTCCTCTCCTTCCACCATGTGGGTTTCAGGGATCAAACTCAGGTTGCCAGACTTGTCAGTAAGTGCCCTCGCCTGCTAAGCCAACCCTTTTTAATACTTTTTTGTTTTATGAGTAAGACTGTTTTATTGGCATATGAGTATGTGCACTATGTGCATGCAGTGCCCACAGGGACCAGAAGAGGGCACTGGATGCTCCTGGAACTAGTGTGACAGACAGTTATGCTAGGAACTGAATCTGCATCTTCTGCAAGAGCAGCAAGTGCTCTTAACTGCTGAGCTGTCTCTCCAGTCCCCATCTTGAAGTCTTGACCCTTGTGACTTAACCCTCTATACACTACAATATCTTTTTGTTTTTGAGACCGGATTTGTCTGCATAGCTTTGGCACCTGTCCTGGAACTCCCTCTGCAGATCAGGCTGGCCTCGAACTCACAAAGATCCACCTGCCTCTGCCTCCGGAGTGCTGGGATTAAAGGCGTGCGTCACCACCGCCCAGCACACTATAATATCTTTTTCTTTTTGGTTTTTCGAGACACTATAATACCTTAACAATAATCTTGCTCATGCAGTTGGCAAGATTTTGTCATTTTGTCTGCTGCTGGAGAGAGTGTGACAATGTGAGGAGAGGTCATACACTGCTGTAAATCATTTATGTGAATTTGCATCAATCTTGGCTAATTTCTGCTCAGACATTGGCAAGGGCCTGGCCTTGGCTAGGATTACTTGACGTCGCTCCACATGGCTTCTCATCTCCAGCTAGCTGCCTGACTTGTGGGTTGTTGTTGTTGTTGGTTTTTTTGTTGTTTTGTTTTTGTTTTTTTTTTTTTTTTGAGACATGGTTTCTCTGTGTTATAGTCCTGGCTGTCCTAGAATTCACTCTGTAGACCAGGCTGTCCTTGAACTCACAGAGATCCACTTGCCTCTGCTTCCCGAGTCCTGGGATTTAAGCCGTGTGCCACCACTGCTGGGCTGTGGGTTGTTCTTTTGATAGAGCAAAGACCTAGGACACAGCACAGAAGCATAAAAGGAGTTTTTGAGGCAAGGTCTCACTGTGTGGCCCAGGATGGCTTCCAAATTTCAATCTTATGTCATCTTTTTTAATGCTGGGATTAGAAGTATGTGCTACCATGCCTAGCTACATTAGGTTTTTTATTTTTATTTTTAGAAATAAATTTTTAAAAACAATTCAAAGGATGTTTTGAGGTGGCTATGCATTCAGCTGTTTCTTATTTTTGTGTTTTCTATTTCTGGAATATTAATCAATAGCATTGAAAATGGAGAATGCACACTGATCTTTTTCTTTGGGACTAGAGCTGGAGCTTGGCGAAACCCTGTAATCAAAAGGTATATTTAGGGCTAGAGCAGTGTTTCTCAACCTTTGTAATGCTGTGACCCTTCCTGTAGACGAATTTCTAAATTGCTGTGGCCTTTGAATATGGTTCCTTGTGTTGAGGTGACCCCCAACCATAAAATTATTTAGTTATTACTTCATAACTGTAATTTTACTACTGTTACAAATCATAATGTAGCATCTGATATGTAGGATACCTGATATGGGACTCCTAGAGGAGTTTTGACTCACAGGTTGAGAACCTCTGGATGAGAGGGATGACTCAGTGGTTAAGAGCACCTGCTACTCCTGTTGGAGGACCTTGGTTCAGTTCTCACGTGGCAGCTACAACTCCTCCCCCTCCTGCTCCTCCTCCTGCTTCTCCTCCTCCTCCTCTTCCTTCTCACCCTCTTCCTGCTTTCCCCTTCCTTCCCTCCTCCTCTTCTTCTTTAGACAGAGTTCATTCTTTAGCCTCAAATTCACGGCTATTTTCCTTTCTCAGCCTCCTGAGTGCTTGGATTTAAATAATTTTTTTTACATGTATGAGCCATCATACTGAATTAATTGTTATGTTTAGTTGTCATATTAAATTAAATTCATCCATCTATATATACATACATGTGCATATGTGTGTGAGCATATATAATTGTCCCTCAGTGTACTCAGGGAATTGCTTCCACGACCTTCCTGCAGATGTTGAAAACTAGAGATGTTCAAGTCTCATGTGCTATGGTGTAGCAACGCATATGACCTATGTACATCCTCCTGAAGACTTTGAACCTTCCCTGGATTACTTAAATTACCCAGTGCAAGGGAAGCACTATGAAAATGATTGTACTGTGTTGTTTAGGATGTCAGGACGTGAAAAACTCTGTGTATGCTCAGATCACACAACTATTATCAAATGCTTTCTACAGTGGAAGCTGAGGCTATAAAGCACAATCTCTCTCTCCTCTGTCTCTGCATGTGTGCTGTGTGTCCAGTTAATGTCTTAGAACTCAGATGGATCTCAGGAGATTCAGATGCTCATGGGAGGTTGAAGGAAGGAGCTGGGGTTTGGAAGGGGCCTTGGGGGAGGATAGGATTTCAGTGGGTAACAGGGAATGGAATATTTCACAGGGTAGAGTAAGAGACATGAGGTGAGGATGTGGGAACAGGCAACCGTACAGAAGTAAGAGACGAACAACAACAAAACAACAGCAGCAGCAGCAGCAGCAGCAACAACATAGGCTTCAGAAAGACTTTGAAGCCAGTTTGCTGTTTTGTTCTCATTTGTGTATACCAGTGTTTTACAATTGTCAGTAAGAATAGCATAGATAGAGTTTGCAGTAATGTGTTATCAATAATTATAGTACGCACAACGCTTGAAGGTGTTCTGCAGCCAGACTTAGTGGTGCAGGCCTGTAATCCCAGAGTTTAGGAGGCTGAGACAGGAGGATTATCAGTTTAGCTCAGATAAGCTGTGTAATGAGACTCTTTCTCAGGAGAGGATTGGGACTGGGCTGTAGCTCAGTCGGTGGAATGCTTGCTTAACATGCACAAAGCTCTGGGTTTTATTCCTGGTGCACATCTGTCCCCTCAACACTCAGGAGGTGGAAGGGAGAGAATCAGAAGTTCAAGACCATCCTCAGCTATGTAGTGAGTAGAGTTCGTAGCTCACTTGGATTATTTTGAGACTCTGTCTCAAAAATAAAACTGTTCTTCATAATCAAAGATTTTAAATGAGTTTTCTTTTTGGACGTGAACCATGTCTGGTACATTCTGTTGCTCTCTGTCTTTGGGTTTCTGTGTCTGTGATGGAACACCGCAACCAAAAACAAGTGGGCAGGAAAGGGCTTATTTGGTTCACACTTCTGCATTACAGTCCATCATTGAAGGAAGCCAGGACAGGAACTCAAGCAGGGCAGGAACCAGGAGGCAGGAGCTGAGGCAGAGGCCATGGAGGCGTGCCGCTTCCTGGCTTGTTCATCACGGTTTGCTCCGCCTGATTTCTTTTAGGATTCAGAAGTGGCCCCACCCACAATGGACTGGGCCCTCCCCTATCCATCTTTAATTAAGAAAATGTCCCATACCTACAGCTCGATCTTATATAGTCATTTCCTCAGTTGAGGTCCCTCCTCTCAGTGACTCCAGCGTGTGTCGCGTTGATATAAAACTAGGCAGACTATGTTCTCCAGGACACATCACCCTTGCCATCTGATGCCTGTAAGGCTGCTCGGCAGTGGATACAGACTAGGAGGGGACACACAGCCTCCCTCAGTGGGCCTGCCTGCATCTTGTTCATTTCCTTACAAGTAACGCAGAGGCCTGCTCTGGTTTCCTATTACTTTGCTTAGAGATGCCAGGCTGGCCTTAGCAGTAAACATTTCCTGTAAACAATAAAGCAAAATTAATATCCTTAATGGCCAACTTGGAAAGGCGGTTTGCTTCTTGCCACACAGCCTATCTTTCAAGATAAAGAGTTCTGATTGTCGCTGACTGTGCATTGCTGGGATTGGACAGAGACTGTAAAGCCAGATGTGGAAAAGCAGGTCTGTCATGCAGGCACTTGGAAAGGTAAGGCAGCAGGACCCCAAGCTAGAACCTGGGCTGTGAAGTGAGATCCTGCCATGCCACCCCAACCAGCAAATGACCAATAAGTTCAACAGATGAAAGGGGGGATTAGCGCAGTTGCTTTTTTAACATTAACTTTTGGTTGGCATATAAAGAGACGGACTTCATTGTGACGTTTTCCCGTGCACATATCTCATTATACTTGATTCTTTCATTATTCCCTGCCCCACTGCCCTCCCTTGCCCCCTTCCTTCCTTCTTGCTGGTGCCCTTCCTCCTCTCAAATGGTCTCTACCCTGCATCTCTGCCACCTTCTGACTCCAGCTTGTTTTTAATGTGATGATCTCTGGTTCTACCAGTTTATTGCAAATGTCGTATTTCATTCTTTTTTACAGTTGAGTAAAATCCCAATGTGTTTAAAAAATTTTAGGTTATTTAAAAAAATAAAAAATTTTAAGTTTAAAACATTAAAAGTTATTTTCGAGATTATGGTAGTATAATTACAACATTTCTTTCCCACTCTTCCCTTCATTACTTCCCATACACCCCTCCCGGCTCTCCTTTACATTCATGACCTCTTTTTCATGAATTGTTATTGCATGCATATGTGCCTATATAAACATTCCTAAATATACTACTCAGTCTGTATAATGTTACTTGTATGTATGTTTTCAAGGCTGACCATTTGGCACCGGACAACCAGTTGGCATGCTCTTTCCTGGGGATACCACATATTTTTAATCCATTCATCTGCTTTTAAGTCTACATAACCCCTCTGTCTGAAAGTGCTTTAAAGACTTTTTGCCTGGCGGTGGTGGCGCATGCCTTTAATCCCAGCACTCGGGAGGCAGAGGCAGGCGGATCTCTGTGAGTTTGAGGCCAGCCTGGGCTACCAAGTGAGTTCCAGGAAAGGCGCAAAGCTACACAGAGAAACCCTGTCTTGAAAAAACAAAACAAAACAAATGAACAACAACAACAACAATAAAAATAAAATAAAAGACATTTCATTTGCAGAAGAAGCGTTACTTTTTGTCTCCCTGCTCTGAGGACTCCCTATCCCTGGAGCACAGAGATACCCACAGAGGAAGAGCTTTACTCTATGCATTGTCTGTGCTCATTTTTAGGAAAAGAAAAAGCTTTTCCCCACTCCTCATATGAAACGAATTCCCATTCCCATTGTTGTCGGTGCTGCTGCTGGTGGTGGGAGCTCACTTTTTTTTCTTTCTAAGAATGTCAGTTCAGCCTGGCACACCAGACATTTGTATTATTTGCATTTTCCCTTAAAAACTTGGGTCTATTAGTTACGTGTCTAATTGCTGTGACAAAACCACGTGGGAACGGCCACTTAAAGATGGGAGGGTTAGGTGTGGCTCACAGTCTGGGGAAGGTGTGGTGGCAGGAGTGTGAGGAACCTGTCACACTGCATTCGCAGAGCAGAGGTGAATGTGCTCAGCCGCCATTGTCCTTTGTTTAGGCAGACCCTGGCCCATGGGGTCATGCGCCCACATGTAGGGTAGGTCGTCTCTCTGAAGCTAAGCTTTTCTGAAAACACACCGATAGACAGAGATGTGTCTCTCAGGTGATTCTTAATCCTGCCAAGTTGAAGATCAAGATTCCCCGCTGCAGGAGGGTCTGGGTCATGATTGCAGTACCACAGTCCAAAAGAAACGTTAGAATTGATAGTAAAAAGGAAGTTTCTAGCCTGGGTAGGATGACTCATACCTATAATCCCACTACTCAGGGAACTAAGGCAGGAGGATTGCTGTGAGTTTGAAGTTAGCCAGGGATATATAGTGACTTTGAGGTACTCCTGGGGTAGAGAGTAATGTCTTCTTTCAAAAACAAAAAGACAAAGCTGAGGAGCCCGCATGGAAGTGGACCAGGCCCTCTGGATAAGTGAGACAGTTGATGAGCTTGAACTGTTTGGGAGGTCCCCAGGCAGCAGGACTGGGACCTGTCCTTGGAGCATGAGCTGACTTTTTGGAACCTAGGGCCTATGCTGAGACACTTTGCTCAGCCTTGGTGCAGGGAGGAGGGGACTGGACCTGCCTCAACTGAATCTACCAGGCTGGGCTGAATCCCCAGGGGAGACCTTGCCTTAGAGGAGGTGGGAATGGAGGGTGGATTGGGGAGGAAGGCTGGGGGGTGGGAGCAGGGATGACAGGGGAATCCGTGGCTGATATGTAAAATTAAATTAATTATAAAATAAAAATATTTATTAAAAAAGAAAATAAGCAAACAAACAAAATCCCCCAAAGCAAAACAGGGACTGGGCTTTGGTAGAGAATTTTGCTTCTACAAGCACTGGGTTCAACCCCCAGTATCATAAAGACAGAAATAATAATAATAATAACATAATTTTAAAAATTGGGCGGTGGTGGTGCACATCTTTAATCCCAGTACTCAGGAGGCAGAGGTAGATGGGTCTCTGTGTTTGAGGCTATCCTGGTCTACAGAGCATGTTTGAGGACAGTCAGGGCTACACAGAGAAACCTTGTTTCAAAAGCCAAAAACAAAACAAAACAAAACAAACAAAAACAAACAAACAAACAAAAAAAAAGGTGTAGCCAGAGGCTTTTCTGTGTCCCACCTGGTCCCACAGCCGCTTATAAAATAATCATTCAGAGGCTTATATTAATTATAAATGTTTGGCCTATTGCTCAGGTTTATTACTAACTAGCTTTTACAACTTAAATTAACCCATTCTATTAATCTTTATTTTGCCACATGGCTCTGGCGTTACCAGTCTGCTGGCATCTTGCTCCTTGGGCAGCTGAATAACATCTGCACCTGACTCTGCCCTTCTCCCTGTATCTCTGCTTGGATTTCCTGTTTGGCTCTTATCCTGCCTTGCCATAGGTCAAAGCAGCTTTATTTATTAACCAATGAGAGCAACACATACTCACAGCATACAGAATGAGATCCCACATCAAAAGGGATTTCTTTTCTTCTTGCCTTAGCTATCCATGACTTTTTCTTCAGTGAGCTGCTATTTCTTGTATGCAATTTCAGAGATGTTGCTAGCAAATTTAAGGGGTGGGAGAGTGCATGTGCATTACTGGTATGTGCCTGTGTATCTCTGTAAAAGTCACACAGGTACAGTGGGCCCAGTTGCAAGTCCTATAATCCCAGGTACACAAGAGACTGAGTCAGGAGGATTGCAAATTCAAGTCCTGGGGGCTGGAGAGATGGCTCAGTAGTTAAGAGCACTGGCTGTTCTTCCAGAGGACATGGGTTCTTTTCCCAGCACCCACGTGGCAACTCCCAACCTCTGTTACTCCAGTCCCACAGGATCCAGTGCCTTCCTCTGGCCTCCACAGGCACCATACATATGTGGTTCAAAGATATATATGTAGGCAAAACATGCACACACATGATATAAATATATCATATGTAATAATACAACAATAAGATACATAATAAAAAATTACAAATACAGGGTCTGCCTGGACTAGTAAATTCAAGGGCAGTTTTTGGAATTTTGTCAGATCCCATCTCAAGTAAAAAAAAAGTCAGAGTGTTGAGGGTGTAGGTATGTGGTAAGAGCTTGTCTAACATGTGTGAGGCTATAGGGTCAACCCCAGAGCCACCAAAAGAAAAAAAATCACATGCGTACGCAGGACAGTAGCACACATTCTGCTTTTTCCTTCATATATTTAAAAATACAATTGAAAATGTTTAAATATAAATTTTTTTTGGTTTTTTTGAGACAGGGTTTCTCTGTGCAGTTTTGGTGCCTATTCTGGAACCCACTCTGTAGACCAGGCTGGCCTTGAACTCACAGAGATTGGCCTGACTCTGCCTCCCAAGTGCTGGGATTAAAGGCAGGCACCACCGCTGCCCGGCTTAAATATAATGTTTTAAATTGATGTTTTGAGAACTTCAGACAGGTATATATTGTGTTTTGATCGTGTTCTCTACACTCTCTCTCCTCAGCTCCTCTGGAATCACCCTTATTGTCATTTTCGTTATTATTTTGGGGGAAGATGTTGAGACAAGGTCACTCTATGTAACCCTGGCAGGCCCAGAACTTACTATGTGGACCAGGTGGACCTCAAACTTGTGGTGATCCTCCTGCCTCTGCCTCTTGAGTACTTGGGATTCCAGTTTTGTGTGATCAGGTCTCACTGTGTCTCTGTGACTGAGGGCTGGGATTACAGTGGTGTGCCAATTGGAGTTCCAGTCTCTGCAGATTCAACACCCTCTTCTGGATTCTGCTGGCATTGGGCATGCACATGATAACACACATACATGCCCGTCCTCACACACACATATAAAACAAAAACAAATACACTTTAAAAAATAGGAAGTTTGATTGTTGATTTAGAATTACCCCAAGACTTTTAGATAGAGTCAACATTTTGAGGCTGACCTTCAGTGACAGATACCTTCTGAGGCAGGCCTGGTGATGTGTTCCCATAGTCCTAGCAACCTAGCTGCCACACGGGCACTATTTGTTAGCAGTGAGTATACTTTACCACTGAGGCATCCCTCCAGCTCCAGATCTCTTAAAAATTGTATGTATTATTTCCTCTGCTTTCGAGTGTGCACAGTACCATGGCAGTACGCATGCCTGCACTCGGCTGCAGCCCCCACCACTGGCCATTTATTTAAATTTGCAGCTCATCTTGAAAAAAAAAAAAAAACAGAGAGGATTAAAAACTGCTTACCAGATCCTCAAGAAGGAAAAGCCAGACAGTAATTTGAAGCCAGCCTGCAGCATCCCTTGGAGCAAGAACGCGTTCTATAAAAGGAATTCATTTCTTGGCTCTCCATGCCAACACATTAACGCTGGCCATTATGAAATTGATCTCAGATCTGGCAGGTTCAGCATGTGCTCAGAGAGCAGACCATGGCCTCTGCTCCTCCATATCGTTAAGATGATGGGGCTGTTGTCCTATGCTCAGTGGCTGTGGACTTGTCCTGAGCTTTTGAAGCTTGTGAACGAGGGTCTCTGGATGGTACTTGGACTGAAGGAGAATGCCTCTTTTACATTGTGTGTGTGTGTGTGTGTGTGTGTGTGTGTGTGTGTGTGTGTGTGTGTGTGAGAGAGAGAGAGAGAGAGAGAGAGAGAGAGAGAGAGAGAGAGAGAGAGAAAGATGGGGCATGGAATCCAAGCCTCAAGTAGTCTAGACAAATGCTCTACCATTGAGCTATGTCCCCAGCCATCTTTCCCACTTCTCTCCACTCCCCATATTTATCCATAGTTTATTATCTTTATATTTTGGTTAAGTAAATGAAAGCTTATCCTTTAGGTATTGTTTGCTCATAGTTCATTCAATGAACAAGTGTATAACATAGCGTTATTTTCAATATATGTTATGTCTATACCTAAAGGGAATGGAAGTCAATAGAGGGCTCTTCAGACTTTAATTCTGTGCAAATACATAGAAAAGTTTATTCATGCAATTAGGCAGTTAATTGTGTTGAAAATACAAATTCAAAAAATAAAAATAAAATATAATGCATCATTTAATCTGGAAACTTTTTTGTGTATGTATGTATGTGTGTGT
>CABHPH010089050.1:0-26588 GCA_902168325.1 Peromyscus nudipes
TTTTTTTTGTGACAAGGTTTCTCTGTGTAGCCCTTTCTGCCCTAAAACTCTCTCTGTACACCATATTGGTCTCAAACTCAGAGATCTGCCTGCTCTGCCTTCTGAGTGCTGGGCTTAAAGTTGTGTACCACCACCTCCTGGCAATATTTAAATTTAAATGAATATTTTATTTCCAAAAAATAAAATTATTATAATAACTTATCTCTAGAAGATTGAGCATCTTTTAAAAATATTAACAAATATTCATACTTTTTCTGGTTGGTCTACTCTGGACTCATTTCTTCCATCAATTTTTTGCTTCTGATTAGAGGGGCTTCATCATGATCATCTTGTATATTTTCCAAAACTCTTAGGTCGTCTGTTTATTCTTAGAATGCTCAGTTTTGTTTGTTTTCTCCAATATAGCATAAGAGAAAGATAGAGGAAGAAGTTGCTGGAACAGACTGTAGTAGTACCCAAGAAAAAAGTCTGTTTCTTGAAATTTAGACTGCTGAATTGTTTACTGTAACCATGGATGTAATTGTTGACTTGGACAGGTATAAATTTCCACATTGATAACAATGGAGAAAGTTTGCGATTATCATTTGTTTTTATTTTTCTAGCTTTTAATGTTGATCTTGTGAAACATAAGAGCAACATAGATTTTTGAATATTGTGAAAGAATTTTTCCTTTAAGAAAAGATACTTTTAATTCACTTTTAAACTCTTCACTTTTGCTCTTTTATTTATTTTTCCATCATCTTGTTTGTTCTGGGGTTTTTGTTGTCATTGTTTCTTTGGTTTTTTGGTAAATGAACTTAATTAGGGTTACCTATATGAGGATTGGTGCAAGGTACTTCTAAGACCATGGATGACTTATTGTGGTTATACTACTAAAGTAAATGTTTTTCTCTTCCACAGCAACAATTAACTTCCTTTAGATTTTGTGAGCCCCTTTCCTATGTAGAAAGAGAAACTGATAGGTCCTAACTTGTCCAGGTCTTACTTTTGCTAAGTGATCAAGAGTTCAAAGGCCACTTCATGTACTCAAGATAACAACCACAACACACTTCTTCTGGCTCTCACATTCTTGAAGCCTCTTTCTCACAATTTTTTTAGAGTCCTGCAATAGATTTCTTATTTATGGCTGAGTATTCAATAGTCACTTACTTTCAATTCTGGTAAAATAACTGTAACAAGTCATGTGTTTCATTGTGATGTTGTGATGTTCAATGTACATAATGTGATCTTTTTTTCCTTTAAGAAAGATTTACAACATCAGTTTGTTCTAATGTTAAAATTTCACAATAATGTTCTTCCACATGTATCTAGATTTCCACATCATGTATTTCATTTTAGTACAGGAATGTATTTAAGATGTTTTCTTCTGAAACATTTTCTCATGTATTATTTATTTATTTATTTACTTATTTATTTGATCATTCTTTTTCCACTTTTATTGTCAATCTTTAAATTTGTTTTTATACTATTTCATTTTTTGCTCTCATTTCTTGGAAATTTTTAGAGTATAAATATATATATAGGGCAATTAAACTCTTTGCTATTAGTGCTATATTTTAGATTAGTAATCACAGATTTTCCTTAAAATGTTCTGTTTTTTTTGTCCTTTGACTACTGTGTTTAGGGTATTTGGTTACTCAATGTCTATTTTTTTAAAATGCTGTTTTCTCCTTTCATGAGCTCAGTTTCTTCCATCTTGATCCTTCTGTCATTATTTGCATTCTTTTTTACATATGAGTTAGTGATTCAAACAATGAATTATCTAGGGTTACTTGACTCTTTGTTCACATTTCACATGTGACATAAAATTGTATTTGGAAATGCTAAGCCTATGGATAAAATATGACAGACAGCTGTCAGTTGACAGCTGTTGTTGGTGACATTTATTAGTCTGTTCCTGATCAGTAAAATAAAATACTTTTGTTACTTTTTCAATAAATATGCATTAGGCATTGGGGGGTTACTTTTACCCCTCATCTCTCCAGAAAACAAATACAAGGGCAGATTCAGAAAAATGAGTGGGACACTAAGTTTACATGTCTCAAAAAATTTTTACCCTGCACTTAAGTCAACCACATACCTCTCAGTCTATTTACATTCTCTCAAGAATAAACGTATCTTTTCCCACAATAATTAAGAGTCATCATTTTACTGCACAAAATTGGTGATTTTTTAAGTAAGTTCATTGTCTTGGTATATTGTTATAAAACTTAACTGTGACCTGTTGTCCTTGACTTTTAAGCCACAGCTGTTTGAATCAGCAACTACAACTTCACCACTACCAGCAGTGGTTAGGCTGCAAGACCTGTAGCTGGAAGGAAATCTGTTCCCACAGGTTACAGCTCTTGTAAGCTATGAAGGGAACTTTTTTTTGTTTTGTTTTTTTTTGTTTTGTTTTTTACATCCCGTTAATTTATTTGAATTATAGTTCTTTTTTTTCATTCTTCTTTATTAAGAAATTTTCTATTCACTCTACATACCACCCACAGACTCCACCTCCTCCCTCCTCCCACGCCCCAGCCCTCTCTCCCAAGCCACCCCACATCCCCACATCTCCCAAATCAAGGTCTCCCATGGGGAATCATCCTAGCCCTGGCACACTGAGCCTAGGCAGGTTCAAGCCCTTTCCCACTGCACCAAAGCTGTGCTAGGTGTCATACCACAGGCACTGGATTCCCAAAAGCCTGCCCATGCACCAGGGAACTTAACTAAACCTCTCTCCCTCTAAAGAACTCAAGATTCACAGGTTAAGGTGGAATTCTGCTCTTCAGAGAGGCTGAAGAGCAAGTAACTCACCTCCTCTCCTTACTCACGCCCTCCAAAAATCCCTCTTTCCTTGTCCCTCCTTATAAACACTTTTTTCACCTGGCTCCTCCCTACCACTTCCTGTCAGCTAGTTACTAACTCTGTTTCCTTATTGTAAGTGATTTTATTTAATTAAACACATCTTTGCATTATTAAACAAATGTTCCAGAGCATAAACAAAAGTAACACATCTTGAAATAATATTCTACAACTTTTCCCCCCTTTTGTTTAAATAAAAATAAAGGTTTTAACTTTAACATAGTATAACTACAAACAATGGAAACAGTTATCAAAGTAAGAATCAATTTACAATATTCAGTTCATTTGTAGTTAGCATAATCAAAAAATGCATTATCTCTCCTGTCTTAGTGAATCTAAAATTTTACACCTAATTTACTTTCTATCATAACTAAGGAAAATAGCAACTATAACTATTTAGTCTTCAACTCCATCAAAGACGTAGAAGGATGTAATATTATCTAACAACAGAGACTATAGCTGCCTGGATAGTCACCCAAAGTTCCTCTGCAACTTTGGGGCATCCATTTTCAGCCTACAGACATAGAGTATCTGGCAGACTATTCTATAAAGCAGGAATTTTTGGACTGCCCTGCCTTGTTTTGTCAAAGTTTATCAGCCATTTTCCTCTGTGTACTATAGAATATCTGGTAGACCCTTCTGTGAAGCAGAAATTTTGTAGGACTGTCCTGCCTTATTTTGGCAAAGTTAACAGTCTTTTTCCTGTGTGTCCTGCATGTCCAGTCTACATTGCACATTGTCAGCAGTCAAAGGCAAGAGCAGTTTCTTTGCCCAGTAACTAATCTTGCCACAATGAAAACAAACTTCATAAGGAGTTTCTTTAATGGCCATCATCTCTGAAGCAAATTATTGCTGCCAGGAGCGGATGTGTCTCAATGTCATAAAAAACCTTAAGTTAACAAAACAATTTTTTTTTGATACAGGGTTTCCCTGTGTAGCTTTGGCACCTTTTCCTGGAACTTACTCTGTAGCCCAGGCTGGCCTCTAACTCACAGAGATCTGCCTGGCTCTGCTTCCCAAGTGCTGGGATTAAAGGCGGGCTCTACCACTGCTCAGCAACAAAACATTTTCAATGCCATATTCTGTAGGTCTTTGAAAGGTTTGAAGACTATCTATCTGTCTATCTAAAATATGCCTCTATATGATCTGGAAAGCATACCTAACATATCTACAGATTTGATTATTATAAATGACTAGCCACTAACATATGTTTCCTGATTATGCTATATAGTTTATAAATAACATATTTTTAAAAACTAGAATTTGACTTTACATTTTAAAATAAACTGCATAGGTTTAATACCTTAAACAAAAATATAAATATATATATATAATGTTTTAACAAAAATAACCTTAATTTTTTTTTCAATATACAAAAATCCTTTAAACAATCGTAGAAACATATATACAGTATAGCAAAAATAACTTTTGTTATTTGTATCAGTATACTACATTCCGCTAAATGATAACAAACATCCATAATCCACCAAATAACCAAAAACCACCCACACCCCCCAATTCTCAGCAGTGTGGGCATAGTTTTTTCCATACTTCTTCCTGCTGTCTGTGGACAAAGCATCTTTAGGGTCCCAGAGAGAAAATTTTGAGGTAATGACCATGTCCTGGGAAGACCAGCAGTAACCTTTGCTGATAGTTGTCCCCTGTTAAGTTTCAGGAGGGCCTCGCCTGATCAAACCTGATCCATATTAACCCAGAAGGAATCCACAGCCTCTCATCTCCTGTGGAAACAAAACTCCAAAGCATTTTTGATTTCCATTTGACACATATATCTTTTGACTTCTTTTTTAAAGTTAAGACATTTCGAAAATATCTAGACTGGTTCAATTTAGCATCCAGTTCACAGTTCCATGTGTCCTAGCTGCTGTCTTTTGCTTCTCAACAAGTCAAAAAATTCAAAATCAACACATCTAGAATCCAAACTACCAGTGTATCTCTAATCTTATGTGACATATATATATATATATGTATATATATATATATGCCATAAACTAATATGTATATATTAGTTTCACTCTCTCATTAAAGACCATTTTTGAACAATTTATTTCTTTCTATGACTGTCCATACCCCCTTTCTTTTTCTTTCTTAAGCCTACACATATTGTAAAACACACTGGAACCTGTTTTGAGGTATTTTTTTTCCATCTGGATCTCTTCAACTACTTACCTCTAGTCTTTTTTGACCATGTGAGCAAACATTGAAACTGTTAACCTACACCTGGATTCTCCATGTGGGGCTCTCAGCTGACTCCACCCACTTCTCCAGTAGTGCAAGCCAAGTGGGAAGCGGGTTTGTCAGACCAGGAACTGCGTTCAATCTTCCTTAAGCTCTAGAATGCCAAGGCTTGCACTGCAACAGGCAATTGTACGTAGTTTGGTGTTCCTGCTTAACATACTAGCTGCTCCATGGTTCACTGACAGGTGGAAATGGTCCAGCAGAAACTCTTAAAGGAGCTGTATGCTCTTTGTTTGTTTGTTTAGCTTTCTCGGGCTCTGGATGGATACTTGAGAGTGTCACATTGGGCACCAAATTGTTGTTTGTTGTTTTTGCTCTTTTGGAAGGCCTACTACTCAGTTCCAAAATAAATCATGCATGGAGGCTTATTCTTAATTATGAATGCCTGACCTTAGCTTGGCTTACTTTCTTTAACTTTAAATTAGCCCTGTATACCTTTTGCCTCTGGGCTTTTCCCCTTCTCTTAGTTCTGTAAATCTTACTTTTTCTTTTGGCTTGCTCTGTAGCTGGGTGGCTGGCCCATGGAGTCCTCATCCTTCTCTGGCTCCTAGATCTCTCCCTCTTTCCAGGTTTCTCCCTCTATATATTCTCTCTGCCTGACAGTCCTGCCTATATTTCTCCTGCCTTGCTATTGTCTAGTTCTTTATGAGGCTATCAGGTGTTTTAGACAGGCACAGTAACACAGCTTCACAGAGTTAAACAAACGCAGCATAAACAAAAGTAACACCCCTTAAAATAATATTCTACTACAGTGACCATTCAAAGAGCCTATTTTGAAGGCTTAAATAGCAATATGGCTTCATTTTGTCACAGAATCCTTTGGAAGTAATTAAAGTAAATGATTTCATAATAATGGGGTTGTGAGTGTCCTTCCATGAAGAGTCCTTAGCAAACTGGTTTTGTTTCTTTTTTTTCGTCATGTAGACCAAACAAAGAAATGGCTACCCGCAGAGAGCTAGCTATCATCAGACAGAGACGCTGTGGAAGACTTAAAATTGGACTCCTGCTTTTACAAAATGTGAGAAAATAAATTTTGGCTACTTTAAGTCATCAAAATGATGAAATTATGTTATGGTACCCCAAACCAACCGAATTTTCTTTCTTAGAAGCAAGATAGTGGTGCAACAAGTACTTCCAAGTGTGAAAGTGGCTGTGAATCTGGATCCTAGTTAGAGTTTGGAACGCATTGTAGATGTGTGTGTAAGAAAACCCTATGTTTCAATGAAGATAATGTTGGCTGTGATATAAACACTAAAGGAAATTACAGGAAAACCTATACAGGAAAGAAGAAAGCTACAGAAAAAAACCTTCATGTTTATAGAAAAATATTTAAACGGGGTGATCAGAACATAGGCAGAAACACAGACTTTAAAATGATATTGAATTGTAATTTCAGAATAAAATGAGGAGCACACTGTTAGGAAATGCAATACGACAATTTGTACTCGGGTCTGTGATGGGACAGAGAGCCTCCTCAAAGATCTCTGAAATGCCTTTTGGGTCATTCTTCTATTGCCATAATAAATTGCACTCAACTTCAATACAATTAGCAGAACTATACTAACCTCTTGGCCCAATCTCATATTGACTACAAAACTTTAGAGTCTCCAACAAGCTTTCTCATTTCTTTCAATGTAGATAGAAAATTTTTAATTTCAATATCTGATTTGTTTTTTAAGATTATTTTTATTTATTTTTTGTGTATAAGAGTTTTCTTACATGCATGTATGTGCATGCCTGGTGCCCAAGAAAGACAGAAGCTGTTGGATGCCCATTGAATGGAGTTACATACAATTGTTAGCCACCTTGTATGTGGGAGGGTGGCATGGGCATATATGCTTATATGCCAGAAACTGAACCTAGGTACTTGGCAAGAACAAGTGCTTTTAACTGTTGAGCCATTGTCTTAGTCACTGCTCTATTGCTGTGAAGAGGCACCATGACAATTCGTATAAGAAAAAGCATTTAATTGGTGCTTCCTCACAGTTTCAGAGGTTTAGTACACTTTGTTAACATGGCAGGGAGCATGAGGCATACAGATAGACATAGTGCTGGAAAAGCAGCTGAGAGTTCAACATCAGGATCAGCAGGCAGCAGGAAGAAAGAGACTATTAGTTTGAAATAGGCTTTTTTGAACCCCCAAAGTCCAATGCCAGGGACACACTTCCTCCAAAAAGGCCATAAGTGTGAATCCTTTAAAATAGTGCCACTCCCAGGTTATCAAGAATTCTAATATGTGATCTTATATAAATTTTAATATATATAAGAATGGAGGCCATTCTTATTCACACCACAGCCTTCTCTCCAGCCCCTCTTCTTTCTTTTCACTAAACACTCATTCTCAAATATTTTTCTCTCTTTACAATGTACTATAGGTATTCAAGGAAAGTTACACAATACCTATAACATTTTGCTTCAAAATTCCTTCACGTAAATGTCTGATTTAATAGGTTCTGACCTACACAAAGAGTCTAGATTCCAGTCTCCAGAACAAGAATATAATGTTATCAAATCGTTTACCATTGACATGAGGGTCATCTTTCATCCAGTTTTCAATAAAACCGTCTTTGCTTTTATATGAAACCTCAAAAGGGTGTTGTTGGCTGGGAGCATTTTTGCCAACAGTTCTATGTAGCTGAAGTTTTCTCCAGTCCTGCCTGGCCCATGGTCAGGACAAGTCTCTCTCCTTGTCCCGCCTATACTTCCTGCTTGGCTACTGGCCAATCAGTGTTTTATTTACTAACCAATCAGAGCAGCACATTTAACATACAGAATATCCCACAGCAGTTCTGGTCTCCTCAAATGTGGAAATATCTTTTAGTTTGTTAAATCACATAGTGTACAGTATTTTTAAGGCATCTGAAGCATGTTGAGACATATATTTAAATGTATTTCCTCCCAGCACTCGGGAGGCAGAGGCAGGCGGATCTCTGTGAGTTCGAGGCCAGCCTGGGCTACCAAGTGAGTCCAGGAAAGGTGCAAAGCTACACAGAGAAACCCTGTCTCGAAAAAAACCAAAAAAAAATGTATTTCCTCACCTTTAACCAAATGGTTATTATTTTTTCTAGAAAAAGTGAGAGTATTCTAAATTGTCTATGATTTAACTTGACTTGGTTTTGGTGTTATTGTTATGGTCTACAGGTTATATTTTATTTTATTTTATGATATAGTTTTAATTGAAATAGAATTACATTACTTTATTCCTCCTTTTCTTCTCTCTAGCTCTTCCCATTAACTCTCCATGCCATGCCCCTCACTCTCAATATGACAGTATTTTTTTATTATTACTGTTAAATGTGTGTGTGCAAATGCGTGTATGTCTGCACACATGAGTGTGCGTGTATATATATGTGTGTGTGTGTGTGTGTGTGTAAGTATGCTATGCATATGCACAAATATTTATGAGTACAACCTGCTGATTCTTTTGTTGTCCTTGTTATACAGTTCAAGATTGACAGCTCTGTATTGGACAATTGATCAAGGGCTCATCTGTTAGAGACATTAATTCTCCTTCTCCCAGCAGTCCTTAGTTTCCTATAGTTCTTCAACTAGGGATGGAACCCTGTGAAATTTACCCCTTTCCATGCTAACATGATCATTGATGTACCATTATTTCAATCTTACTTATGCAGCCATTGTAAGAAAGACTGCTTCAAAATATACTTCCTGGTAAACTGGCTCTTACAGTCTTTTGGCCCCTCTTCCTCTGATGTTCCTTGACCCATAGACGCAGGAGCTATAATGCAGATACAGTCTTTGGACCTGGGCTCCCCAGAAACTTTTGCTTTCTGTATTGTGTCCAGCTGTGGTTTTCTGGAATGTCTCTATTGGCTGTGAAAAAAGGTTTCTTTGATGAGCAATGGAAGCTACACTTGTCTGTGGGTTATTTTGTTTCTTAGCTAGTTTGTTTTGTTTTCATTTCTTTTTCCAACCTAGAAATTGGAACTATTTTTGTTCTAAATTAGTTATGTGTTCACTGTCTCATATTCTTAGACCCCAAAATGATACTCTTTCCTCTCATTTGGTAATTTGAAGTTTATCTTCATGAATTTTGCTTCTTCAAAAATTTTTTGCTGTGATATAGTGCTAGTGTTAGAAGCCATAAGTGATGTATTTACTCAATATAATGTTTCTGTCAAAGGTTCTCTCTTTCTCTAGTAAAAATGAAAGTATAGGATGAATCTATTTTCTTAGTGAATCAATGTAAGTTGGATTTATATGTAGGAAAAATTCTCTGCACTGTTCTCCATTCTTCATACCGACCACTGTCAGAACCTTTACACAGGCATACAAAGTCTGCTCCAAAGCAAATATCTTCAGGGTCAGAGTCAATCACTTGTTGCCAAACTTGCTTATGGAACCCCAAAACATTTACATATTCAGTTTAGTTTTGCTATTCACATGCACTCCAGATGAACTGTGATGATATGCCTGCATTTATGTGTTAGTCATGTGTCTTAGCTCCTTTACCCTTGTCTTCAAGAAACTACTCTTATCAAATTATCTCATCCCGGATAACAATATCTCTGCATGTGTATGTACTTCAGCCAGTACTGATATGTGAGGATGACACACACTGGCAATTCTTAAATATAGTATTCATAGCAATATTGATAAGGACAATAACGGCTCTTATTAAGACTGCATCATTGGTAGCTAATCTATAAAGTACTGAATATTTACACATAGTGAAAGATTCTTTAATACTTATAACTATCAGAAGTCCTGACAGATATTCACAATATTAAAGAGATATTCACAATATTAAAGATGCCAATGAAGTTATTTTGTCTCCTCATCTAACCTTGATCTTATCCTTAAGACAAACTTAATCTTCAAGATTTTATTATAAACTGTGCTGCAATCCACAGGGAAATGTAATGGAATTCAGCCACTATCACAAAGGCTACTACTTGGAAAAGTCCTTGACTTTTCCGAAGGTCAAGTCATGGCTTAAGAAGTCTTGGTGATATTTTAGCTTTTGTATATATATTAGCTGGTTCCTACAATGATATTTCTTGTATGCTTCCAAGAACTTCTAACAGTGTATTTATTTAAAATACCTGTGAAGCACCCAAGGCCAAATGATCTCCTGAACTGGTAACACCGTTATGGAAACAACACCTTTCTCCTAGGTCAGGTGGATAGCTTTATTTCTTTTGCAATTTTAGCTGAGACCCTACTTTCTTATACAGACTTATTAACATTATAGACTCCTAACTTCTTACCTAACTACTTCTAGGAATGTAGATTGAGCACATAAATTCCCTTTTTGATACATTAGCTTATCATTATCTCTCAGTGGACCTCCTCCTTTTCCATACCCCTTTTGGGGGGTAAAAGAAAGCCTGACAGTCACTGCCTGAGGAAAATTCTTACCTGCCTTTATGACCCTGTGGGAATTCAAACCTGGTTATCTGGCTGGAGGAGGAGGATTGCTATTGCTTGGGTTTATAACTAAATACCTCAGATACTTGGGGAGAACTAAGAGGTATGAGGAAAGGTATAAGGAGACTTGGAGGCAGATGTGAGAGAGAGAACTTGAGGTTGAGATGGAGAAGAGAAAAGAGAATGGATGAACTAAATGGGTAAGAACTGGAGAGGAATGAATTGAGATGGGGAAGAACAATATTGAAGGGCTAGAAGAGAGTACTAGAGGAACAAGATGGAAGGTGAGGAAGAGCCAGATGGGGAAGAACAAGATGAGGAAGAACAAGATAAGAAAGCAGGAGATGGAAGAGGAGCTAAGATGGGAAATAACTGGATGAGAACCTAGATGGGGCAGAACTTAAATGAGAGAATTAAGATAGAACTTAGAGGAGACAGCAGATAAATGTAGACAGAAATCAGGCAAGAAACGAGCTAGGCATGAGCAGAATAGAAGCTGTGTAGAAAGAGAACTGACTCAGAAGAATAAAGTGTATAGACTAAGGAGTTTCATGTGGGTAGATTCATTTCCTATCATCAAAGATTAGATTATCAGTTGGTTGTAGATTTTCTATCTATCGAAGGGCTGGACACCCATAGTCCCTGATAAAACTGAGCTATCTTATGTGCTAAGTTTCCATTCATAGTGATCAATGGAAGGCTTAGTTTCATTTTCTTTAGTTTTTTAGAAATTATAATACCTCTAAAGACAGCACTTCCTGGATTACCTGTGTGGCCAATACAACCCACAGTCAAGCTACCATTTAATTCATGGCATCTTTTAATGAAGTTATGCAAATGTATGCATTAAGTACACATGGCTCTATAAAAACAAATTTAACCTTATTTCTTCATTTATTTCAATTACTTTGAGTCAACTTTTAATTACATGTTCAGGTATTTTATTTTCTATGAATTTCCCTTCAGTATTGCACAAGAGGAATCAATACACATCAGTTATGAGACACTGAGAATCAAAAGATTTTCAGTGTCAGTGGAACTCCAAGGAATCAGTTTTATATACCCTTCCTGAATGGAGAGGCAACATAAACTTTATTATTTATGAGATGCCTAAAGGAAAGAAATGAGGCAGCTAATTTCTTAATAAGGTTATTGCGCTTCATTAAATTGCTAATAATCACACTGCTTTTAAACCTCATTTATTAATTCAGCAAAATTTATTGAATATCTATTAACTACTAGATAATATATTTTTAATATCTGAATGACTACATCATTGTCATATTTTACATCTTTTTTCCTTTCTTCAATAAATTTCTCATTTTTCCTATTTCTTTTGAATATTATGCAAGTAAGACAAGGCTATGTTATGAACTCAGATTAACTACTAATAAATATCACAGACAGAATTCAGTCTCCTCTTAGTATCATTTAGTTCTTCAAATATTTATGTTTAGTTTTTTATTCATGTGTATGCCTGCGTGCGCACACATGCATATGTGACATGGACATTGTATAGAGATCATAAAGCACCTGTCCTAGTTAGTATTCTATTGCTGTGAACAGATTCCATGACTAAGGCAGCTTTATAAATGAAAGCATTTAATTAGGGGCTTCTTACAACTTCAGAGGGTTAGACTACCATCTTTACAGAGGGAAGCAGAAAGGCAGGATGTTGGGTGCAGAACCTGAGACTATTCATCTTGATCCATAGGCAGCAAGCAGAAACAGAGAGAATACCCCTCTTGTGGGCTTTTGTACCTCAAGGCCGACCTCCAGTGACACATCTCCAGTGCCACATCAACAAGGCTGTACCTTGTAATATTTAGGAACAGTCAAACAACAGAAAACCAAGCTCTCAAATATATGAGTTTAAGTCTGACATTCTCATTCAAACCACCACGACAACCCTTATGAGTTGATTGTCTATTCTTTCTTTCTATCATGTGAGTTCATTAGATCAAACAAACTCAGGTCATCAGTCTTCATACCAGGTGCCTTTCACCAAGGAGCCATTTCGGGAACCCAAATTCTGTTATTTTTTTTTCTAATCACTGTTCTGTACCAGCATTTTCATATGTATGTGTACTGACAAGAAACATTTGGATGTGTGGTGGTGGTGAGACAGAGGAAGGGTTGATTTGTTCACATGGTAGGTATGGAAGAGCCCTAGGGGAGGGCATATTCTGTTTTCCAAATCAGAAATAAAAATCTATCATTTCCTCACTCTTTTTTTTACTTAATGCATAAAAATAAGATTAGTAGAATTTGGCTGGAGGGAGAGATGATAGGAATGGAATAAAGAAATAGAGAGCTAAACATATTGTGCCCTTGCCTGTATAAGACAAAGCAATGTTGCGTCATAAAGTCTTGGGTCCAGAAGCAATTATCAAGCAAAGAAAATATTTAACTTTAATAAATTCATATTTATCAAAGGTCTTCATATTTGATGACAGTGGAAGGTCTGTCTTTCCTAAACTATGTTATCTATTAGTCAGAATTTTCTATCTTCCTGTTTATAATACTGTACTTTTCTGTGAAAGTAAGAGATGTTCTTATCTTACTTTTTTCTGTCATATTACTTTCATTTTGTTTGTTTCTTTTGTTATTTTTTTAACAAATTTCCAAAGTATTTATATTGAATAGTGATGTTGCAAGTATCTCCCCAGGTCAGTGTGAATGTGTTCTTTCTTTTTGTCTATAAATTTATCTATCAATTTCTCTTCAATGTGTTTGGAAAACTTCAGATGAATCATTTACTTAATTTCAATTTTGCTATATATATAAAATTACATTTTCAGTATTATATATAGTCAATTTTGATACTTTAATAATGATTTATTTCAAAAGAACTCTAAATGTGTGTGTCATGTTGTAATATTACTGTACAGAGTCAAAATCCTTACCACTTTATTTGCATAGGACCTCTGTCCCACTTAACATTGGAATTTACTACACATGATTTTGGCTGTATTTGGATGATAATATGTCACTTCCCTATTACAATGCACTGCTTGCTAAACATGTGTTAGAGAATTAGAAATCTGAAGCTGGTGATGGCATCAGCTATTTACTATTTACTATTCTCAGATGGGTACTGATATTGCTTCTGTTCAAACATTATTCCACCAAGAGTACCCCTGTGTACGGTTTAGGGTTTTGAATGTTGGAACCAGAACAAATATCTATTCAAAGCTTCTTTCTGATTGAACAATTTCATGAATTTGTTTTTATGCCCTTTTTGAATTTCAGTCCTAAAGCAACTGTAATCCCATGTCTATTATGGTGAGTCTGTAGTGTCCTGCAAAACCTCTCCCAGTGGGAGATATCAGATCAAATACAAAACCAGAGACACATGCACTCCAACAGCAAGGCTTGTATCAGATGTTCACTCCAAACATCATTTATTTTAGAGTTAATGGGAGTAAATGCAGCATGTGTAGTATAAAGTATTTACTTATCTGTTTACATCTTTAAAATACGGTAGAAAGCCTCTACTTACTGAAAATGCTGATAACAAGAAATAAATATTTGATAAAATAGTTGCCCATTTTGGGTTTTTACTCACTAAGTCATTAATGTTTTAAAGCAACGCTTGATGTTTAACCATTGCCGGATGTCTTGTTTGGTTTCCAAATGACAGTAGTGAGTCTTCCCAGAATTGGCTCGTGTTTGTTTCAATTCATTAAACAGAAATTTCCACATCATCTTCATGGTGTCAGGCACCATCTTCTATGCTTTTGATAATTCCAGAAACAAAAGCAAGAGTGAATTACAGATCCAAACAAAATTCTCAGTCAAAAATTCTAAGTTTGGAGCTGTTAGTCATACATCTTTGATTGAAACAGTAAATACTTCTTCTTAGTGAAGCTGATAAGGTTAAATTTTATGTTCTTTGTCCATTGTGCAGCTATTAGTAAGAAGTAGCAGAATTCTGTGATTTAAGTAAAGTTGAGATATTACAGTACATAATGGACAGGGGTGGATGGTCTATCTTTATTGTTTCACTATTGGACATTATCTCAGCCAGTTATTAAAATATCATCAACTGTGACTAGAGCTTATGAGTATGTTTGAGAGGAATGCATCTTAACTGGCACAAATGTTTTGATTACCACCATTAACACTTTGAAACATTCCCTGTAGCAGTGAAATTAGCTCTGTTTATACTGTTTGGAAGTCCTAGCTGTTTAATGAGTAGTTTCTAAAAGAAACTACACTACTCTGAAATATGGTATACTCAAAACAAGTGATTAGTTTATACAACATATTGCAGAAAACCACTGATAGGTGAGTATTCCTACTTCAACCAGGATTAATGTTTGTGGATTGTAGCAGGAGTCTTAAAAGTTCTTATTAATAAAATCAAACCGGAGGCCAGTTATTGAAGTGAACACTGGAAGATCAGAGAGACAGAACAGACCACAGCTACCTCACCTCACCTGATCCTCAGTTGGTCTTGTTTCCTCAGACTGGAGGCCTCTGAGTCCTCATCCAGAATGGGTCTCAGCTGAATTGTGCTCCTAGAAGCCTGAAAGCTTAACCAGCCAAATGTTTCTAGTTTCTGGTCCTCACGCCTTATATATCTTTCTGCCTTCTTCCACCACTCCCTGGGATTAAAGGTGTGTGTCACCGTGCCTGGCCGGTTCCAATGTGGCCTTGAACTCACAGAGATCCAGAGGGATTTCTACCTCTGGAATGCTAGGATTAAAGGTGTGAGTGCCACCATTTTCTAGCCTCTGTATCTAGTGGCTGTTCTGTTCTCTGACCCCAGATAAATTTATTTCGGTGCATAATATTTTGGGGAATACAATACCACCACAGTGTATAATGAGAATCTTTAACCTTGTGGATCATTTTTTCTGTTTGCGTAAACTGTAGCAGGCTTTCTTTGGACTGCCAACCAGCTCCCAAATCATGACATGGAGACTTATTATTAACTACAAATTCTCAGCCTTATCTTATGATTGTTTATGGCTAGCTTTTATATCTTATTTAACCTGCTTCACTTCATCAACATTTTGCTTTGGGGCTTTTGCCTTTTTTCATTCTATATATCCTACTCCACATCTAGTTGACTGGTGGCTGCCTGGCTGGCCCCAGGCGTCTCCCTCTTTGTCTCCATAATTCTTCTGGTTCTCTTCTCCATCTCAAGCTTAGATTTCTCTTTCTATTTATTCTCTCTGCCTACCAGCCCCTCCCATCTTTCTAATACCTACCTACTGGCCATTCAGCTTTTTATTAGACCAATCATTTGCCTTAGGCAGGCAAGGCGACACATTTTTATATTGTTAAACAAATGTAGCATAAACAAATGTAACACACATTTACATAGTTAAAGTAATATTCTGCAACAGTGAACTTCAAAAATATCTTTGAAATATCATACTAAAGAGAAAAACTTCTTAGTACTTTTCAGGAAAAATATTTGATAATATACTTACTACAGTTAGGAAACTATTTGTGAGGAATGCATAGGTTGTTTAAAAGGAGTTAAAAGGAATTATGTCTTGCAATAGGGCAAGTGCAGTATACTAAATAAGTATAACCAGAGGAATGACTGAAATGACAAAACTATATTAGGTCATTAGGTCATTCAGCTGGTCTCATTTGAAGATGCAAAAAGTGGAAGAATCAAAGGAAATATTCTGTCAATACTTGGCTTTTCCACCATCCACAAGAGTGACATGTGCATTATATGTTTATGTATTATATGTATATATATATATATCCCTTGTATAATATATGCATATTATATACATATGTAATACACATGCATATATTAAATTTATAGATAGTGAAAGGGTTTTTTATCTAAAAGGTAAGTATTTGGTAAGCAGTTATAAAAATAACAAAAAAGAATTGCTCATATTTCTAAAGGATTTATTCACTTAGAAAAGGGAAGGCTAAGGAAGGAGAGCTGAGAAAGGTCAGCATCAGGCACCTCCATTTCCTAGAGCAAGCCATGAGAGATAGATGCATTTATGGGTTACTCTGATGAAAATGATGAAAAGAAATAGCATATCCTAAATATTATCAATAACAAATATGAACTATGATCAAGCCTGTGAGCAGGAAAAAGTAATATTCTGCAACAGTGAACTTCAAAAATATCTTTGAAATATCATACTAAAGAGAAAAACTTCTTAGTACTTTTCAGGAAAAATAATTGATAATATACTTACTATAGTTAGGAAACTATTTGTGAGGAATGCATAGGTTGTTTAAAAGGAGTTAAAAGGAATTATGTCTTGCAATAGGGCAAGTGCAGTATACTAAATAAGTATAACCAGAGGAATAACTGAAATGACAAAACTATATTAGGTCATTAGGTCATTCAGCTGGTCTCATTTGAAGATGCAAAGTAACACTTTACATAGCATTTTGAAATTAAAATAGACAGCTTTATTCCTTCTCCCTATAATTTATTATGTCTTATTTAATTATTAGTCTGATTTTGGTCTAAACTTATGGGCTATCTTCATTGTAAAGCAAATACTTCTAAATTATTAAGCCGAAGATTAAAAAGTATTTCCTGAAAGAGTGGATGAAAATCGCTACTGTTTAATATTTTTTTCAATGTCAGAATTTATCTTATTGCAAATGTAAAAACTTCAGAATTATTTCTCTAAGATCAATTCAATATAATATTAAGATAGAAGGAAGAACTAATTTATTACTATCTTGATTGTTAATTTCTGTTTGCTTTTCTTTAAAAGTTAAAATTGAATATCTCACAAGAAATGTCAACTACAGAATGGGTTAAAATTGAGGGAACACTGGGGATAGGTTAATGGCTTCCTGTGAAAAATGCTTTCCACTCACATGTGAAAATCTAGGATCAGAGTCCCAGCAACCATGTAAAAAGTGCTGTTGGAGATGACTTTCCTTAACCCCAATGTGAGGCAACATAGATAGAAGAATCTCTGGAGCTCATCCAGCTAGCTCCAATTAGGGAGCTGTGGATTCCACAAAAGATCAGTCTCCAAAGATTTCATGGAGAGCAGAGTAACAGAAGAGCTTTCTAAGCACCAATCTCTGCTAATATTATGCATGTATGCAACACACACACACACAAACACACATACACACACAAACACACGCATACTATAATTTCACCAAATAACTACCACCATATGTGAATTTCTATCACCTCCTAAATATAACTTAATTCTATGAAATTACATGGATTGGATCACTTACTGTGATTCCAATTTATTAACAAGGGTCACATTCTGTCAGTGATAATTAAGTTGGCATATTGCCCCAGACTGAGTTTCAGTTTAGTTTTGATATGTGTCCGCATACTTTATAGATCTTCTAGCATTGTTGTGAACTTGTTGGCTATTTCACTTCTCTGGACTGCAGTCACCCTTTTCGCGTTGACAGTATTGATGTAAGTCATTTCATCTTAAACTTACATTGGTGTTTGTAAGATTTTTCTCTAAATCTAAAATGAAATGAGCTAGGCAGCTCAAGAGCACAATTCACTCTGAATAATATGTTCTTCAAAAAGATGAATGCAAAGTGGTTCACTGTATTAAATGGGGGAATAAATACAATTCAGCACTGCTACTTTGAAAGTAGTTTTGCGTAGGGCCTACAGCAAAACAGATGAGTGACTACTGCTTCACTTTTCAGTACACTCTTTTACTGTGAAGCACATGCTCCTATCTGAACATATCCTTTTCCTATGATAGAGGGTCACAGATTTACCATGATTCCACTCTGAGCTGAAAACCTTATGCTTGAATCTTTCTGATTCTGCTATCATACTGCTAGGATTACAGGCATACCCCAACGCACCTGGTTATGTGCGTTTCTGGGAATCTAACCAGGAACTTCATGCACACTGGGCAAGCATTCTACCATCAGAGTTTCTCCCTCTTCCTGACTATAATATTCACCACATCTTCAGAAAATTTCCTTGCCTCCCCGTAGGAAAAAAAAATGCACTTATTTGTAACATAATTTCCTTACTTATTCAAAAGAAAGTCTGCAGTCCATCCTTTCAGTTTTACACTTCTCAATGGTATAGCTTACCACATCTTTCTTCATTTTTATCTTTGGTATAGATGTATTTCAGACGACATATCTATTCTATTCTTCATCTATCATATTCACAATCAAAGTAACCATGTTGTGCTGGAGACAGTCACACCAAACTACAGATTGATTCCACTTTAGATTTGTGATTACCCAGCCAAAGCAATATCAATGAGGCCTGGCAATTCTTCTGTATTTCTCAGGTTTATTTGCTTGGTCACACACAGCCTATGACTTATTTTAGACTTTTACAACTTTTTACAATTTCTGACTTCTCTAATTCCTAACCACTGTTATACCCTTGACCCTTTCTCTTATTGTGTGCATCACAGGAGTGATCAATCAGGCTCATGTACATAGCTTCATTCTCAATTCAGTCTATAGTCACAAAGGGTCTATAATCTCATGTTTACTTAATTGCTTCCATATATATTCCTATACATTCACAAATAAACTTTAAGATATGATCTGTTTATTATGCTTAGTGTTTAACCATCAAAATTTAAAACCAAACTCTCTGAACTCACATTGTTTATAGAATACTTTTAAATGTAAATAAAAATTTTTGAAAACCCCAATTTGGTGAATTCAGAGCAACATTCATAATAGTCACTAACTCTTTTCAGATAGAGCCATGTTCTCCATTCTATGCCTTGTTTTGCTTTATTTTTCTCTAATTATTTCTGTTGTCAAAGATTTTTCTTTTTTTACTCATACCTATGCCCTCTTCTCTTCTTACACTTTACATGTTTTTAAAGTAATCTCAATCACTGTGTTTTTAAGTCCCATCAGGTTATGATGTACATAACATACTCTCTATGATTTAACTTAATTATTTCTCATCCTTGCTTGGATTTTCTAAGACAAAAATAAGACAAACATATTGTTATCATTTTCCCAAAACTAAACTCAAGTTAAATTTCAAATATTATATTCTGGTTTCAGCTTTATCATCTCTTGAATCCTTCAAACATGGATCCAGATAGACATGCCAGAAAGAGAATTTCTGTATCTTACCCATTTGATGTATATAACAATATCAAGACTTTTATTAAACCATTTGTGATGAGGCATAACTGGAATCAGAGTGTTAGTGGAAGCAGAGACAGAATAACCTTGATGGCTACAGATGTTACTCACACTTAGAGCATTTGCATATCACGTGCAAGACAATGAGTCCATTCTTTAGTACAAAAAAGAGAAAACCAGAAAATGTATAATGAAGTTACTCCAGAATTGAATTGTTTTCTCTCTATCTCATGATATCCAGTTTAGAACAAAGTACTAATATCGTTCATCTGCAGTACTTCAATAGCCCTTAATCCTGATCACATGACAGGCAGATCTCTGTGTTTTCAAGGATACCACCAGCATGGAGACACACTCAATACCAACCACAGAAGACCTGGAGGTCTGTATAGATAGTGACGAGGAGGTCATGTGGTTGGGTTTACAACCAATGAGAAGGCAGAATAGAAAGTCAATAAAAAGGACAAACACACAGGAAGTAGGTGTCTTGTGGAGGGAAGGACATGAGAGGCAGTGAAGGGTAAGGTTTTTAGCGCTTAGCTATTACTCTGACCTCTAGGGCTTTCATCTCTACATTGACTCTGTGTTTCTTATTTAACAAGACGGTTACATCTACATCTGCTGCCCAACATTCGTGGCATGAATTCACAAAAAAAGCTATTTGCCTGTGGCCTTGTGGGCCCCTACTCAGACCCGAGCTACCCTCAACCAGTTGTGGTGAAGCACACTGGTTAGTTTTGCTGAAGGGGGCTAAGGCAGGAGGATCCCGAGTTTGAGGGCAACCTAGGAGGCTTCCTAAGGAGAAGCTTCAGCCAGGACCTAGCCACAAACGTTTGTGGTGGGGACCATGGAGGCAGCAGCTGCTTCTCTGAGTTGCTGGCTCCTTCTCATGGTGTTGGTGACTGATGCTGCTACCTGGGACAAAGGGTTTATTGCTGCTTGTTCAGAGAAAAATTGCCAAGACCTTGATGTTACAAGAAAGCATTGGCAAAGGTCAGTTTGGAAAAGCTTGTCAAGACAAATGGTTGGGAGAAATTGCTGTGAAGATTTTCTCTTCTAGGGAAGAACATACATGGTTCCCAGAGACAGACATTTATCAGACTGTGAGTGCTCCAAACCACAGGGGGGAAAAAAGTCTGCAGGGAACCATGACCACACCTCACAGTGACTTTGAAATCTTCAAAAGGATGACAGGACCCCACAACGATGATTCCACATGGACTATGATAAAGCCATTAAACTGATTAACACCACCAAAAGATTGACTTTGAACTACAAACTACTCAGGACAATTTTGAGACGGCTAGCTGAGATGATCCAGCCTGACAGACTACTTGAACAAGGACTTGAAACAAGCCCTGCACTTTCTCATTATGCAGCGAATGGACAAATTATACAGGACTTGACAATTAACCCAAAAATTTCTTTTCATGGTTCCCTAAAGATGTCTTCACCCCCAGAAAGCAGGAAGTACATTTAAGAAAATGACGCCCACATTCCCAAGAGGTGGGATGGGAGAGTTTGGTCGTTTAATGTGTTTTGGATATTGTCATTGTTTACAATGGTTGGCTACAAGTTGTTAGTTATTAATGGTCAGGAAAAAAGCTGAACAAAGAGATTAGCTTCAGAGTTTTTGTTTGAAAAAAAAGAAAAAGAAAAAGAAAATATAAATATGAGGTAGATAAATGAATATACTGTGAGAAAAAAATGAAGATATAATAGGATAAATGGGTAGATGATTGAATCTATACTAAAAAGAAAAAGGGGAAGATATAAAAATGACAAAAGGTAGATTACTGAATCTACTATGAAAAGAAAAATACTTTTAAAAAGGAACTACTTGTTTTAAATAAGATAATTAATGAAATTTTTTTGTCTGAGTTTATCAAATGTTACTGGAATGGACATTGTTAATATATATAATGGAGTTTTTTGTCTGAGTCTGTCAAATGTTAATGGACTAGACATTGTTCATGTAATTTTTGACTATATATATTGTATAATCTTATTGGATAGTTTTTCTTGTATTATTATAAGCTTTTTTAAATTTTAGACAAAATAAGGGGAAATGTGGTGGTATTGTGTTCCCCAAAATATTGTGCACCCTAATAAACTTATCTAGGGTCAGAGACAGAACAGCCACTAGATACAAAGGCTAGAAAATGGTGGCACTCACACCTTTAATCCTAGCATTCCAGAGGTAGAAATCCCTCTGGATCTCTGTGAGCTCAAGGCCACATTGGAAACAGTCAGGCCTAGTGACACACGCCTTTAATCCCAAGAAGTGAGCCTTAAATCCCAGGGAGTTATGGCAAAAACAAAAAGATATATTAGGCATGAAGACCAGAAACTAGAAGCATTTGGCTGGTTAAGCTTTTAGGCTTTGAGTAGCACAGTTCAGCTGAGAGGTGAGGTAGCTGTGGCTTTTTCTGCTTCTCTGATCTTCTAGTATTCACCCCAATAACTGGCCTCAGGTTTGATTTTATTAATAAGACCTTTTAAGATTCCTGCTACAGCGTAGCTTACTAGAACTGGTCCATAATGTTTCTTGAGTTTTTATTTATTCTACAGCATCATGTTTAACATGCTGTATCAATGTTTTAGTCTACTCCTTCTAGGCTGCTGAAATTCTTCATTTTGTGATTTGAAGTTGTCTGCTGCTATTTACTAGGGTAAGTCAAGACCAATCTTGATACATAGTTCTTTGTTTCCTTTTATTGAGTAAAGAGTTGACTGCTAAAAAATAGTTTGGGAATGTGGAGATATGACAATACTCATCATGTATTAGAACATAATTTTACACCTCTAATTAAGAAGAAAACTTGAGTGTGAATAAAAATTCAGTTATGGATTTATTCCTTGGGTCAATAGCTTTATTATTTTACATATAAAGCACAATAAATAAGTTGATATGTGCACAAATAATTTATATGAAGTGCCAGAACAGTGTTTGGGGATGAATTTCTTCTAATCAAACAGCTCAACACTGATCCTTGAGTGAATATGCTCTCATTTTATGCAGTCTACCCATTCTCTCTTGATACATTATCATCAATGATCATTACTCTATTAGCTTTCTCAAGGAAATACTTTTATTATTTATCTTAATGAAAATGTACTCCGATTCTTACATTTCTCCTTTTCTACTTTGATGCACAAGTTTCCCTTAACCCCTAAATTTCTACATTGGACCTTTATATATTTCCCCATGTCAATGTGACTAACACTCAGTAGTAAGATTTCTGGTACAAATTTGAATAGTCATTTCAAGAAAGTTTTGGCAAATCTAGTACTTCTTTCCATATTTGTAATCTGCAGAACTAGGAATTCCTAACTTAAGAAATTTACACATAAAGTTTGTTCTCAAGGTATCTGAATATTGCTGAACAAATATTTAATATTGCAAACTTATTTAATGATGATGAATGATTTCTATCAGAATGCGAATTTTTCATGAACATAAATAAGCCAGAAATGTGGATAAAGCTTATTCCAACAGTAAATTAAATATGCATGTTCCCATAAATTCATTAGAAAAGACTCAGCTATCACATAAACATACATAATTTTAGGAAAAATCAAACTTCCTTACTATTCCAGAGTTTGCCACAAGGATATTTATTAAACAATAATATCAATCTTCACAGAAATAAGAAAGGTAATTAAGAAATTTATTTTGTGATGGGTGATGTTTTCTGTATGCTGTGAATATATGTTGTTCTGATTGGTCGATAAATAAATCTGTTTGGCCAATGGTGAAGCAGAATAAGGTTAGGCGGGACATTCTGACTGGAGAGAGAGGAAGGAAAAGACAGAGCAGGGAGACACTGCTAGCCTCTGCCAGGAGAAGCAAGATGTAAAGATGCTGGTAAGCCACAAGCCACGTGGCAAAATATAGACTTATAGAAATGGGTTAATTTAAGATATAGGAGCTAGCTAACAAGAAGCCTGCCATGGCCATAGTTTAAAAACAATATTAGCCTCTGTGTGTTTATTTGGGTCCAAGCAGCTGTGGGACTGGCAGGTGAGAGATATTTGTCCTGATTTGGGGGCTGCAGAACTGGGCGGGACACAGGAAAACTTTCAGCTACAATTTTAAGCCACAAAATTTCCTTAATATTCAAAAGCAATGTTGAAAAACAAAAAGACCAAAGTTAAAGGCATGTTATGTGAGTTCAAAATATAATACATAACCCTTTATAACTAAAATACAATCATCATGACCAAAAATGATAAGTAAAATAACAAGTCCAGAAATAGTCCTAACATTTAGAGTCAATTGATTTTTTTCCTTTTTTTTCTTTCTTTCTTTCTTTCTTTTTTTTTTTTTTTTTTTTTTTTTTTACAAAAAGGACCAAAGAACCAAGTTTCTTTAATGGTGATGGAGAAACTGGATGTCCATATATAGAATGAAGCTGCATCTAAACTTCTCATGCTTACAAACATCAACTCAAAATGGGTTATAGACTTGACTGTGTGGCCCCACATTATGAAACTATTAGAAGAAAACATATAAGAAACACTTGAAGACGTTTTCTTGTGCAATTTTTTTTGGGATAGTATTTTATAAGCACAGAGACAAGAAACAAAAAATGGCAAATAGAAAAATGTATTGGTGTCAAACTATTTAATCTTCTATATAGCAAAGAACACACTTAACAGAGCTAAGGGATAATGTACAGAATTTGGAGAAGTATTTGAAAACTATCCTCTCAAAAGGCATTGTCAAATTTTATAAAGAACTCAAAAACTCAATAGTAAATAAACACACAATCTGATTTAAAATTGTCCCAGACAGACATTCTGAAAAACAAAACCTCTGCACAATGTTTATTCCCTGTATTGGCTTTTATCACAAGACAGCAAATACATTCTGGCAGGAATACAGAAGAAAGACCACTCTCAGAGACTTTCACTACAAATATAGAGTAGTATGGATTTTTGGAAGTAAATACAGAAGTCTCTCACAGAACTTAAACTAAATTGTCATTATAGATCAGTCAGTTCCTTAATACCCCAAAGAAAATTGGCACACCATTGTTTTTATAGCACTTCCTAGAGTATCCAGGGTATTAAATTATCCTCAATGCCCATTAATAGTTTAACAGATTTTAAAAATTCATACATATAAACATTATAAAACTATGAGACCATAAACAGCACAATTTTCTATTTAAAAGCTTGATTAAAGTGTTTAAGTTTTCTTCTATTAATTTCATAAAAGAAGGGTAGATACTTACATCTATAATTTGTTGTTTTGGTTTGTAAGTGATGAAAACTTTAGATATATAGGGAAGGGAGAGGTGGCTTAACAGGTACACTCTCTTAGTTAGGTAAAAATATTAGTTACAGTGTTCTACCACACAACAGGATGGATAGAGTCAGCAAGAGTCCCATGTTTATCCCAATAGCTAGCAGATCGATTTGTGAATGTACACACAACAAATAATTGCGCTAGGAAAGTGCATAGTGTCAAACAATCATGGATAGAAGTTTTTGTAAGTGTGGGCCAAAGTTTCTTACTTTATTTAAAACTGAAAAAAATAAAAGTAATTAAAATAAAACTGACCAATATAAAAAATGCTATTTGAAATAGTAGAGAAGATACTTAAACATCTGTGAGGTCATTCATACTCAATTATAAATATTCCTCACTCTCTTGAGGTGGCTAATAAATAGCTCTTTAATTCTCTATCCACCCACATAGAGCCCTTTTCACTAAGATTTTTCATCTGAAACTAACTGAGTAAATCCTCTCATAAGAACTTTCCATGGCTGGCCAATTATATAGACTAGTAAAACCAACAGCATATAAGCCTATGCAGGGAAGAATGGCTTAGCCAATGAAGCAAAAATAACTAATCTGGATAATACATATTCTATCATTACTCTCCTGGCTATGATAAAAAAAAAAAAAACCTTGACAAAGGGCATTTTAAAAGAAGAAAGGGTTTATTTCGGTTTACAATTCTAGATCACAGTCTATTGAGGGAGAGAATTTAAAGCAGGCACTAAAGGCAGGAACTTGAAGGCATGTTTGCCCTATATTTGACATAGTATTGGCTCTGTGTACACCAGGAGTCATTGAGAATACTGATTTCCAGCTGACTTACAGGCCAGCTTATACTCAGCTTTCTTAGATAATTCAAACCCATCTCCCTAGGGATGATACCACACACGGTGGGTTGGATCCTCATGCGTCAGTCAAAAGTCAAGGCAACCCTTCACAGACATGCTCATTGGTCAGTGTGGTTAAAGCAATTTCTTAATTGAGGCACTCCTCTCAGAAGATTCTATGCTTTGTCAAGATTACAAGTAAAATGAACTAGGACAAAATGGTTGTCTCTCTCTTTCTCTGTCTCTGTCTCTCTCTCACACACACAGTGACTAAGTAATTAATTATATATATTTTACATAATAAATAATTTGTAAGTGTTTCATTTTATATTTCTTTTAATGTGGCAATATTTAAAGACCCTTGTGTTGAATTGTTTTAGTCTAGTCTCCAAAATAAATGGTGGTTTTAATTACCCAATAAAAATAACTTTTAAAAGAACAAAGTATGTTGAACCTTTCACCTTGTCAATCAATATTAAAAAAAAAAAAAAACAACAATTTTTGACCAATGAGATGACTCAGCAGATAAAGTTGCCTACTGTCAAGGCTTATTTTCTTAGTTCAGTCCCTGGAACCTGCATGGTAGAAGGAGAAAACTGATTCCCATCAATTTTCTTCTCACCTCTACTCAAGTGCTATGGTTCACATTCACATAAACATACACACAAGTATACCAAAGGGAGCTGTTGGGGAGATTGCTCAATGGGCAGTAGTGCTTGCTGTCAAGACTTATGAGCTTAGCTACATAGTAGAAGGAGAGAGAGAAATAATTCCCACAGAGTATCCTCTGCCAACTACATGCGACCCAAAGCACATAAACCCTTAACACAAAAATAGAATATATTGTACGTGTAAATAGATGATAGATAGATAGATAGATAGATAGATAGATAGATAGATAGATAGAT
>CABHPH010089051.1:0-23306 GCA_902168325.1 Peromyscus nudipes
ATATATATATATATATATATATATATATATATATATATATATCCCATCAATTCTATTCCACTAGAAAAGCCTGACAAATACGAATTCTGGTACCAGAGATTGGAGTCTTGCTGTTATGGACCTGGCCATATTGTTTTATGGAAGGATTGTGGAAGGATTTTTGAGCCTTTGGTTGAAAAAGCCATTGAGTGCTCAGAGGTTAAATTGTTGTGGGACCTTGGATGATACTTTTGAGAGAAATGCAAATGATGGAGGGTTGGCTTGTGAAGTTTCAAAGGGAAGCAAAGACTGTCTCAGAGTTATTTGTGTGGTATATTTGAATTAAGAATCTTTGGAAGTGAAATCTGTGATTCACTAGGACAATAGATGCTGGTCAGCTGGTGCTAAAGAATCAGTTGTGACTAGTAAGAGACTGCCATCACAGAAGTGAAATCTTCTGAGAGATATTTCCTCGGGGTCAACACACAGAAGCTGTAGTTCTGGGTGGGCAGCAAGGCTTTACATCAAGCTGAAAGCAAAACTTGGCAAATGATGTGTAAACTTCTCCCACATGATAGTGGTTTTGAAGGCAGTAAGGGACCAAGGAGATCAACTGAGGCTTCATACTGAGAGAGTAGGAGAGGCCACTGGTGAAGAAGTGAAGAGACCTCTTTTGCAGTGGAAAACCTAGCATATTGGAGGTGCAAGAACATGAGACAACCATGCAGTGTGGCAGTATGTGTGCATTCGTGTCTGCTTGAGCCTATGGAACAAGCAGCGCCCACTGTAGATGACAGCTCCCGAGAACCGGGACTGTGTGACTCAGTTGGATCCCAAAAGATCATGAATTATCCAAGATGCTGGACATTGAGCTTTCCACACAGTTGGATCTTGATTTTGCTTTGATTTGATTATAACTGTACCCTGGATCTTCACTCTTGGAATAAGAAAATATGCAACATTTTTTTTCACATGATTCCACAGTTAAGGGATTTGGATATTTTAAAGTGACATTAAACTATTGAAGTTTTTAAAATGTTAAAGTTCATAGGATTCTTAAAGTTATACTGGGTTTTATATTGTGACGTTAACAAGAGAACCTGGAGATAAACAAGAAAGGAAACCTAGAGTTTAATAGTGATACGACTGCATGTGAAATTGATAAGGGGTCAATTGTTCTGGTTAGTTTTTGTCAACCGGACAAGAGGGTTATCTAAGAAGAGAGATGTCATATGAGGAGCTGCCTCCATCACTTTGGTTGTGAGCACATCTGAGGGCATTTTCTTTGATTAATGGTTGATTTGGGAGTTCCATTGTATGAGGTATCACTCCTAGACAGGTGGTTCTGAGTCTACAGGTAAGCAAGCTGAGAAAAATATGCAGCGGAAGCCAGTAAGCCAGGTTCTTCCAAGGTTACTGCCTCAGTATTGTGATTTGCACTTCTACCGTGGCATCCTTTAATGATAGACTATAACCTTTAAGCCAAATAAACAATTTCTTCCCCCCAAGATGCTTTTGATCATGGCATTAACCCAGCAACAGAAACCAAGCTATGAAAACCTATAAGACACTACTTTGATTTTTCTAAAATTTCCATTAGTCTTTCAAGGGGCTGCTGTTAAATGTACAATGATGAAGGTCACACCATGAAAAATTATTCTTTCTCATACATGCATGTATGAGAAATACACACCACACGTAGACTCACACATATGTGCATGCACATGTACACACAGTTTAAATTAATTCTGTGTTAGATAACTAAATTTTATGCTTGATTCTGAGACAAGAGGCACACATATGGGAAGATCAATTAGTTGTGAACATTCTAAAAGAGCACATTAAAAAGGGTCACAGACAGAACAGGTGTAGACCACACCAGCAGCAACATCCCACAACTTCATTGCTCCTCACCTGCCCCTGCTGGGCCCTCCCTTTTCTAAAGAGAAACAGAGGAGGAGGGGTGAATGGGGAGAAGAAAGCGGGAAGTAGGGAGAGGAACTGGGAGGAGAGAACAGAGGGAAAAATGTAGATGTAATTATGAACAGTTTTATTAAATAAGAAACACAGAGCCAAATGCAGAGTTAAAAGCCCAAGAGGTAAGAGCAGCAGCCAAGAGCTAAGACCAAAACCACCTTCTTACCTCTCGAATGTCGCTGTTGTCCTTCCCCTCAGAAAGAGACCTACTTCCTGTGTGCCTGTGTTTTTATTGACTTTCTGTTCTGCCTTCTCATTGGTTGTAAACCCAACCACATGACCTCCTCGTCACTGCCCATCTATACAGACCTCCAGGTCTCTATGGTTGGTATTGAGATTAAAGGTGTGTGTCTCCATGCTGGTGGTGTCCTTGAACACACAGAGATCTGCCTGTAATGTGATCGGGATTAAAGGTGCGTGATACCACTGCCAGACTTCTGCTAAATGGCTTGCTATTAGCTCTGACCCCCAGGCACTTTTATTTATTAACATACAAATAAAATCACATTTCAGCACAAATAAAATATCACCATAGAAAAATGCTTGTCAGGATGTAAAAACAAAAAAAAATAGATGAACAAAAACAAACAAAAAAAATTCAAAGAGAAACCCAGGCCTTGAAAGTCTTGGTAGCTAGGTTATACTGAAATACTGGTATGCATAAGTATGCTAGCCACCCTCTTCTATTATAAAGCAGCAACATATGCTTAATGAAGCACAGATCAAGAAATAAATATAATGATTTGCAAATTTATTTCTGGTTCATATTTTATAACTGTATAAAAATTTATATCTTTACTTGAAATTTGTTATCTTAAGATATCCAGGTCTTTACACAAATCTTGGTCACTAATAAAGTTTTCTTTGTTCTTCTTTCGTTTTTGTTTTACTTTTGTGTTGTACTAAATTTTGTGTTGTGAAAACTTAGCATCCATTAGAAAATCCTTGACTGACTTTTAGCTGTTAAATAATAATGTAAGCAGCTGAAATAATAGAAACAAAGTACCAATACTATCTAGATTTAATCACTTGATTCTTATGTTTATTTAATTTTTGATACATAAAACATAAAAAGCACTCATATTTATAAGATACAACATGATGTTCTGATGTATGCATACATTGTACATTTTTTGCATCAGAGTAAAAATACATGTCCTCTAACATTTATAATTTTTTGTGACAATTAAAATGTTTTTTGTCATTTTTGAAATATGAAAGCCATGGTAATTAGCCATAGCTCTCCCGCTGTTAATAACAGCCTGGAACTTCCTACTCACCTGAAACTAAAATGTAGTATTTACTGATCACTAGTCAAATGTCCCTTATCCTTCCTTCCACACTGTGCTCTACTGAACAGCACACTCTTGACCCCTATCAGATCAGCCTTTGTACATAGAGGTCATGCAGTGGTTGTCTCTCTGTAACTGGTTTATTTCACTTAGCATAATGAAGGCTTAGCTTGCTGTTTTCATTTCTTCGTTACTATGAATAATGCTGTAAAGAGGATGGAAGACCAATATCTCCTAAATATACTGCTTTTGTTTCCTTTGAAGGTAAACCCAAAGGTGAGTTTACCCAATGGTAGGTCAAAGGCAGTGTCTTCCCTCCAAATTCTGCTAGTAGTTAATCTAACTTCCATGTGACTCATTTCCTTGTCATGAGCTTTATTTCAGATACATCATCATTTTAAATTTCCATAAAACACATTGACATGTCTTTTTCTCAGGCCTTTTGCCAATTCTTCCCCTCTGTGTAGACTATTCTTCCTCCAGAGCTTTCTTGATCATTTCATTCATCACAATATTCATTCAAATGTTAGTAGGACTTGTCTTGGCTAGTCATTGTCATAGACAGATTAAAACCTCCTCTATTCAACTCTGTCTCCAGAAACTGGAAATCTATTAGATCACATGGCAAAGTGTGCTGAGTTCTAAAAGGAATTATATTCACTCTCATTTACCCTAAAAGTAAGGAAGTGCCTCAGTATTATCCAGGTTGCCCTACTTTAATTACAGGAGTCTATATGAGTATGGGAATGAAGAAGAAGAGGTTAGTGGGCCTACAGACAAAAGACTCCAAGAAATGGAACCTTGTAGTTTTGAAGATGATAAAAGGGGATTTATAACCAATGAGTTAGGAAGGGCTAAAAAATTAATCTTCCCCTAAAGAATCCATATAAGACTGCAAGCTTCCTATACTTTTAGTTTAATGGGATCCATTTCATACAGGGTGAAATATATAACTCTACCAAAATTTGAGATATTATGTATTACTTGAAGCAACTAAATTTGTTGGTAATTTGTTGTAGTAGAAAAAATTATATGAAATAAACAAATCAAGTTTAATCCACCTTCCAAATTTTATTTAAATTCTAGTTTGGTTTTTATTTTCCTAATAGGAAAAAAAACCCATTACATTTTTGCTTTTTTTATATTGCTGGATTCCCACTGCTATGCAACTTCAATGGGAAGAATAAGAATATATAGCATTGTCTAATTTTCCTTTGTTGATTGCTGTACCCATAGATCCTCAAAAAAGTGACTGGAACACGGGTGTTGTTATTTAGGTATTTATGAAATAAATAAAGTAGATGATAGATAAATTATATTGACCATAAATTCCCTTTATAGTTTTATTCTACACATTTTAAAGAGTTTCTTTTCTATTTACTCACAAAGTTAAATAGCTATTACTTCTACCTTGAGGTGAATATTCTTACTGTCCTCATTCTTTACTTTCTCAAACTCAATTCAATTGATCCTGTTCACTTATGATTCCAAATAACATCGACATCAAACTGACCTCTTTGGGCACCTTCTAAATCTGCTCAGAATATCATAAATGAAGGCATTTGGTTTTGTTGAGAGGCATTTGTGTAACACTCATGAGTTCTTAGCAGCGTGCTTATCGTGGATTACATAGTCCATTTTAAATTGTACTTAAACCATTTTAAAATGATCTTAAATTTTACTTGGTAAGTAATACCAAAATCTATTAATATTGAGAGTACCAATATGTAAACATATATTTAGAAGTAAATGGAGCATATATCCACTAACTTTTTAACCCCCTACTCTATATGTTGACTCTGTGATTACATGTTAAAAACTATATATGTAATCTGTGTTGTGGAGGAGAAAGGTCAGCTTAGATGTATTTCCCTCTCATAGCCCTATCTCCATTATAATGCAACATTTTATTCCATCTGTAATACACCTCTTCAAAGTACTAATTTTAAAAGAAAACTGAATTTGACCTTGAAATAATTTTCTGTGTGTAATGTGATATCTATTTTATTCATTATGCTAGATAAATGATTGCTTTGAATGGCCATTTCATACAATGCTTAAAAGAAACGTTTGTGAAATCACCCTCAACATCAGTCCTTCCCAGATTTGATTACAGTTTGAACACCCATGCTGAACCTATGCTGATGATCATTGTCATTTTCCCTCACAATAAAAGCTGTAAATCTTCAATTTTCAACTGATACCAAAAAATCCAATGCCTCAAATAAAATGAACAGAACTAGTGAAAAATGGGTTAAAGCAAATTGAAGTTTTTATTCCACATATTTAAATGACTTTAGTGACTTTACAAAGAGTTAGAACATGAATTATCGTTATTTACAAAGATGTTCATTGTCTGTGAGTAAGAAGTTCTCTAACTTGTTGACATCATTTGACTTCAGCAATTTCTTGTTGACAGTCTACGTGTGACTTCTATTGCTTGGGTTTTGTTGCTGGAGTTAGTGGTTTCTGAATGACCCAGAATCCTTCCCAAGATTTATAGTTAGAAGCCAGAACACCTATTTGTGACATTCTGAATCTAGATTAGTCATTTATTAAAGACATGGTAAGTAATCAGGGCATAAAAGAAATATATATTTTAAAGGACAGAAAAGTAGTCATTTCATTATGATTCTGTTTCTTCAATGGTTTGACCTGACATGGTGTCCTTTCAGATTTTGAGGGGTTTTTCTCGTTGTTGTTTTCCACTAACTAAAGGATATTATATGCTAATAGGCTGTGTCATTTTCTAATCAAATGGACCAGGCAAGTAACATCACTGTCTTGAAATCATTCATCTATAAAACTAAGTTAGAACACTCTGTCTTGTAAGTCTTTTGAACACACAGCAAGACCAATCCTTGGCCCAACTCATGAAAACATCTGGTCTTGAGTTCAAGTAGGTCAGCTGGATTAGCCTATGTACCCCCATGCCTAGGACACAGCAGGCACCCTTCACATCTCCTTCATCTATCAGTAAATGCAGCAGTAAAATCCTTCCTATTTCTGATGTTCAATTAGTGCGTATGAAGACAGAGTCAAGGTTGAATGAAAATAATTTAATTGAACTAAAATAACAGGAAAGTCATTCTATACAATTGCAGAGACCAATAAATATCTATATGGTTTAGCATGTGTCTAGAAGACATATGTAATTTTCAGAAAATATCTTTTGTTATACACTATATTTGTATATATGGAAATATAAAGTCATCATTCCCGTTTTTACAAATAGTATTTCCACTAATAGCCACCTGATGAATCCTAGCTAGCTCAGCAAATCTAGCCCTACCACCTCAATCAACCCATGTGACCCTGACCTGAGTTCAGGATTTTAGATAGGAAGATATAAGTGTATTCATATTAAGTTTGTAGATATTGTCAAATTCTAAAATGTGTTTTTCCACTAACTTTAATAAACACCCAGTTGCTGTATAGTAACAGTAGCAATTTGGCAAATCTGGAATCAAAACCCATATAATTTGGAAAAGGGAAGCAATGCTATGTATCAAAAGGAATAATCAATCAACAAATACAAGGACAATAAATCTATCTTTCAAGGCTGAAAAGGATTACATACCATATTATATTGAATACATGTATTATTTAACATTCTCCCCTTATGCTTAAAAACATCAGAGATGATACAGAATCTTAGAAAACAATCCATATGCAATCTTTAGTCATTCTGAAATCTATTCATATTAACAAAATATTAATGAACAAACATGTTAGAAAAGCAATTAACAGCATTCGCAGTCATGATCTGAAAATTAAATTATACTTAATCAATGAAAATTGACACATTCTGTTTAATAGTCAAAGTATAAGCATCTCCAAGCAATGGAGTCTCATTGGCTCATACTTATTGTACATATCTGTGAAGTAAAGATGATAATTTTTCAAAGATTTTTGGGACAGATGAGTTATATGCACTTCTTATAAAGAACTTTGCTACAACTTTTTTATGAGCATAGTGTTTTTGCCCCACCCCTAGACATTTATGGCCCACCAAAACACATATATTGAAATGTAAACCCCCAAATATAATAGTATTTAAAATTAGGGACTCTAGGAGATAATTGCTTCATGCTACATGCATAAGATTCTTATAAAAGCAACATCAGAGATCCCAATTAATTTCTTGTTTTGGGGAGGATGAGAACACATTAAGAAGACGCCCTTCTCTGAACAATAAAATGAGCCTCCGTCTGGTTCTGAGTCATTTATCTTCTTGGTCTCTAGCAACATAATAAATAAATATTTGTTGTCTAAGACACACAGCTCCTTCCACACTCCTGGTAGTTTTGTTACAGTAGCCTTAACTGACTATCATGATTCTAAGCAGACCATTCTGGTTTTATGCCAGATTATACAAAAAGAAAACCACATTTTTAATCACACTCAAACAGCTGAAAAATTATGATCACTTCTGTAGAATATTATTTGTTTGGTATTAAGTAAATGAGGGGTAATATTAATCATAGTCCGATGAAGTTGCACCCTTCTGGGTCAAACCTGATCTGGCCATTAAATCATGCCTTGTTATTTTCACTGACATCAAATGAACACGTCTATAAGTGAAAACAGCTGTGGCCCACAGAGCTTTCCTTCCTTGCTTCCAGGGCCAATTTGCTTTGACTGTTGAGGTGTTGTGTGCACCTTTGGAAGCAAAGGAAAAATATTTTACGGACTCCTGTAATTTTTCATACATGGTGGCAGAAGAGCAAATACAGAAAGATGTGAACAGAATCCCACACCTTGGACTATAGCTTTAGTTTACAGATCTGATGATCTATCACTCTTGAATTTGTGACTATAAAGCCTGCAGCGTCAGCACCAGTTTTCCACACTCCAGAAGTGAGACCTGTTTCAGGAGGCACCTTTACATATATCCATATAAAAAAATCCCTACCATGACATAGCTGGATACTTTTCTACTTACCTAATATTTTTTATTTTCTCTTTAAAAAGGTATTTTTGATATTAGATCCAGGTTAAATCCCCTCTAGTAAAAAGCTATTTAGATATTTATAAAGCTTGTTAATTTTGACAATGTAGACACTACTCAACTTCAAAATTTATAAATTTACAATTTATTAATTACAAAATCTATAAATTATTTCAACTCAAGTCAAACTTCTGAAACTTTTTTGTGCACATATTGACTAATATATGAGAGATAATTCTGAAGATTTTTAAATAGAGTATGTATTTACATTGTACATTCTTGTCATTGAATCCACTGTAATTGGTTCTGGGACAAAGCAGGACATGTCCTTCCAAACAATATATATCAATGCCATTGCCATTGGGAGGATGTTCTTGAGGGAAGAGAAAATAGCACAAAAGAGGTGATATGAAATTAAAGAAGGAAGACACTGTGTGAAAATATTTAAGCACGGAAGGATGGGGAACTAGTAGAGATGAAAGGTAAAGAGGGGTATTAGTTAACCAAATTTAAAGTGATCTGTCAGAGCCATAAGGAAACCTAATATCTTATAATCCAATCAAAGTAAAATATGCGAAAAGACTTTGAAGGAAGATACCCTGAGTGGCTGGAAATACAGCTGTTCCTAGAAAATGTAAGTTAATAAAAATTCCAGTTTCAGTTGGAGACTTTAGTCAGGTAAGCCACAGAGGCCTCCAAACCAATGCCGTTCCACTCGGTTACCTGCCAGAGCTAGGTGATAAGACCCAATTGCAGAAGGCACCATATACTTTGGTTGTGAAATATAGAGACACCAAACTGAAACTGAGCAGAAATGTCCTACTTACAGCTACTGTTCCATAGTTTCAGAAAGAGCTATACAGGCTGTTTGGGTAGAAAAAGTAACAGTGGTGTTATTACCCAGCTGTGAGCCCTTCAAACTGATATGACTGAGAAGACATATATAATAATGGCCTGACAATTATGGAGGTAACCAATCCATGAAATGGAACCCATCGCTAAACAAGGTATTTATCTGGTCTCTTTTAAGACCCAGGAAACATTACAGAAGAGGGGAGCAAAAGAATTAAAGATATGGAAGACAGGGAGAAGAAATGGAAAATGTCATCCTCTGGACAAGGCATCGCTATTATAAGCGTGGACTCACAACAACTCTGGATGCCTGCACTGAGTTTGCAGAAGAATGAACACATCACCAGCCAGACATGGACGGAGGAGCTCAGGGCTCCTAAATGCTCACTGCTAAACTATTTGCTACGGACACAGTCAGATAGAAAATGAGTTATTACTTTCAGTTGTGTGCCCTCTGGTGACCTTACCAAGCTCAACAGTCTCAAATACAATGGTCACACAGAGAGCCCCAGGTAAAGTAAGCAAAGCAAATGTAAAGTAAACACAACAAACTCAAAAGTCATGACTCTAGGAGGAACAAGTGTAGAGGGGTTTCAGTTATAAAGATGGAAAAGAAAAGAGAGGATAGGGAAAAGGAATTATACTGCAATATTAGATGTATGAACTAGTCAAAGAACTAACAATACATTTTTTTAATCCTTTACATTTTTCAATTTAAGTTTTGCTTTCACTCTAGTGGTTAAACTTTCAAAATTTTCTAGTAAAAATGAAAATTACAGGGGAAATTGTTATAATGGACACTGTTAACAGATACAAAGAGGTTTTGAAGTGGAATACAATGTTCACCGTCATCAAAATTCACAAACTATATAAATCTCTGAAAGAGCTCTTAACTATAAGTGATTTAATTGATATCAAGAAAGATATCATAACCCCTTTACAAAACTCTTGTCAGGGTTTTCTGGGCCCTGTTCTTGATGAGACCTTAATCTTTCTCTGTAACGACTTTCCACAAACACTTCCACAGATTCCCTACCACCCCACGACCTCATCCCCGTGTAGACTTTACTCTTTTCTTTCCATCCTTAAGAAGCCTGCTTGAGGAAACTTAAAGCTTCTGGAAGCATTTACTATGTGGTCCAGCTAACAGCAGGAGATGGGATGCCTGTCTCTCAGTCTCTGGGAATATCAACATTCCAACTTTAGTACCTGCCATCTACTGGACTTCCCTAGTTACATTTCCACTGAAAGGTTTTCCATTCTGTACTAAGCCCATTCTTATTTCCTCATTCTCTCTTTTAAATGTATAATTCTTTATGTATAAATCAAAGTTAGGTTCACAATGAACTCTTTTCCCTGCAGAATTATTACTATTGATTACAACATATCCTTTCCATGTTATCCAGTGCCGGTTCCATCTACCTTTGACAGAAAATTTCCTTCTTATGAGATAACAATCAGAGAAATGTGTTAACAGTCCAGAAAGAGTCTATTTACCAATAATGAGCAAAATACTGATTGCGAAGCCTTAGTTTTCTATTATCCATACCCTTAATTGACTGTGTTTCTTCTTAAAAGAGTTTTTAAAATGTTGAGCAACTCATTGTGTTTCAAATAGACTGCATTTGTCTCTGTTCTATTGCTGAGATGAGACACCATGACCAAAGTAACTCTTACAAAGTAAAACATTTAATTGAGGGCTTGCTTACAGTTTGAGAGGGTTAGTCCATTATCATGACAGGGACTGTTGCAGCACACAGGCAGGCATGATACTGGAGAAATAACTGAGAGCTTAACATCCTGTTCTACAGGCAGCATTCAGAGAGAGAGAGAGAGAGAAAGAGAGAGCTAGGCATGGGCTTTTGAAACCTCAAAGCCCACCCCAAGTGAAGTACTTCCTCCAACAAGGTCACACCTACTCCAGCAAGATCACACCACCAAATCCTATTCAAACAATTCCACTTCCTGGTGATTAAGCATTCAAATATATGACCCTGTAAAGACTATACTCATTCAATCTACCACAGAGTCTAATTATTTTTTCTAATTGCTCACAAAAATATTATGGCCTCATGCTCAGATATTTATGCCCAAAGATATACACAGTTAAACACAGTCATTATATAATTAGTATATATATATATATATATATATATATATACATATAGTCATATATATGTACTCATTATATACTCATTATGTATAATATTATACATTATATACAGTACATAATTAGTATATATAGTATATTCTAATTAAGATTAAAACCATTCTTAAGATCCTTATGACTATCCAGGAGAAATTTCTCATGGAGTTTAAAGTAGTGATAATATTAGTGGACAGTGTATATCTTTGTAGGGGAGGAGGGAAAATTTGGGAAGTTCTGGGGAAGAAGGGTTAAAAAGAAATTAATGGGGGATACAGTAAGACAGTGACTGCTAAATACCACAAGGATAAATTGGAATTTATAACCAACAGATAGCAGGAAGGACTAGTGGAAGGAAGAATCCTAAGAGCAAGAAGAGACATCAGGATAATTCTGGACTCACCAGTGATCATAGGTGACAAGGTGAAAGTAATAGGGTGAAGCATACGAACAGCTATTGAAGGTGGTTATGGTGGTTCGGATGAGAAGGGCCCCATAGGCTCATATATTTGAGTACTTGGTCACAAGTTGGTGGACCTGTCTTCGCAGGTTTAGAAGTTGTAGACTTGCTGGAGTAACACTCGTGCTATTTGAATTTGCTCTCGCTTCCTGTTTTTGGTGCAAGTTGTAAGTTGTCTTAGCTTCCAGCTCCAGTGTCCACGCCTGCTGATTTTCCACTTCCCCACAATGATGGTGATTCTATCTTAGCCATCTAGAACCATGACCCTCAGTTGAACCCTTACTTATTATGTACATTGTTTTGGTTGTGGAGTTTTATTATAGCAAAGGAAAAATAATTATTACAGAAGTTGGTACAAGGAGAGGAGCTATTGCTATAAAGAACCTGAGTGTACTGATTTTTGGAGGAAGGTGGATGACATCAGAACTTTGAAGGAGAAAATCAGTTGAATGCTATTATTAGACCTTACTGGGCCATCCTAGTAAGAGCTTGTAACACAGGAGTGTTGACAGCTATATGGACTGTGGAGGTCTGACTCAAGAGCTTCAGAAGGGAAAAATTTTAACAACTATGCTAGAGGCAATCCTTGTGATATTTTGTAATAATATAATATTTTGGAATTATTATTAATAATTATTATTATTATTATTACTATAATGTTTTCTGCCTATGTCCTAAGAATTTGCCTAAGCCAAAATAAAAGTAATGTACTGAATCTATCTTTGGTAGGCTCATATATTTGAATACTCGGTCCCAAGGTGGTTGTCTTGTTTGGGTAGGTTTATGAGGTGTGGCTGTGCTGGAGGAAGTATGTTTGTGGGTCCAGGCTTTGAGTCTTTAAAACACTTTCACCATTTGAGTTAATTCTCTTCTTCCTATTTGTGGTTAGAGATGTGGGTACTCTGCTCTCAACTTCCAGCCCCAAAAGCTAGGGAGAAGTTCCCCTCTGCAACGATAAGGCCAAAATAAACCCTTCTCTTTATAAGTTTCCTCGGTAATCATGTGTTTTCACAGCCATAGACAAATAACTTAATACAGTGGTCAAATATCAAAGGCAAAGTATTCTCATTATACTAACCATAAGGATTCCTGATAAAACTATATTCTGAAAAGAAGGACAGGGGAGTCTAAAGGTTGGGGTATAGTTGACTAAAGGCTGCAAGAGGATCATGACTAGATGTATGTTAAAGAGAAAAATGTTCAATGATACATAAAATAAAATGAGAAATTCTGAATTAAGAGTGTAAAGTCTTTCTTAAAATCTGCAATGAAAATAAACACTGCTGGAAACAGAGTGGTGTCTCGGTGATTCAGAGCACCTTCAACTTTCCAGAGGTTCTGAACTCAGTACTCATGCACTATTGTCTAACAGTTTACATCCTCCTGTAACTCCAGTGCTGGGAGATCTGACCCCATCATCTGGCCTCCATGAGTTACCCACACATACCTGTGTATATACATACACAAAGACAGAAACACTATCACATACCCTTGAATCATTAATAAAGTAAATCTCAAATATTAATACTGCTACATATTTGCCATCAAAGATCTACTAAATTTTCTAAAAATACTTTCAATTATGTTTGAGTATGATCTATTAAAGAAGATTACTAGATAACATCTGTTTTTACTACTTTGAAAATTAACAGGCTTTCGTAGAAGATAGGTCTTTGATATAAACAGTAGAAGGTCAAATATGAAAGCTCTTCTTAAAAATATGATTAAAATAGAAACCAGTCAAGTAAATTATTATTTTTCTGATACCATCAAGTCATACAACTGATAGTTAGAATATATTTAAATAGGAAGACATAAAAAGTAATAAACTTACACTTATAATTGATTTCATTTAAGAAATAAATATGTACATTTGAACTTATACAAAATATTACACAGAAAGGCAAGGGAAGACCTTCATTTTATCTACTGTGTGGCCTTTGGCTTACACCACAGAAACAATCTATAATTTGTTGAATTTGATGAGATAACCTGCAAAGGTTTTTTTTTTGCATATAAAACCTCTGAGAATTCTCTAATTCTTTCAATGTTTTATTGTTATGTCTGGCCTTGTAATATTATTTCAGTGATTTTTTTCACTCATATATCAAACCTTTTTATACTTTATGAAATTAAATGTTTATATTAGAAATATTTTTGAAGGAATACATATGAGATTAACCAAAGGTAACACTTTGAGGAGGAAATTGGTACTCCAGAAACAAGTATATAGGTGTGCCAGACAGTAATGTAATGCCCATAGAGAGAACTGGATACCAGTAGTATGTCTTACTGAGGAATCAGAAGCACTTCACAGTAAGTAACACAAAGGCATGCTACAAAAGCTTTTGCCACAGTTAGCATTTACTGAGTGCTTATTTTTCCTTGCATTGAGCTTTCTATATACAGTTTATTAATTATTGGGGCAACAAACGAAAGGCAGATATTCTCTAATCTCCATTTTGCAGAATACACAAAATTACAGAGATGTTAGGAATTAGGTATTGAATTGGATAAATTATAACAATATTTTCTTACTCTAGGCTGAAATGTAAATGGGAAGGAAACTTCACAGAAATTTATCCTAGGAAATTGTATTCTAGCTTTTTAACCAACTTTCATTATAAAATTTAATCAGATAATGAAGCAAACTTGAAAGAAAACATGATTTATTATTTGTAAATGCTGTGGTCTGTAATACAAATGGTTTACAAATTAGCCTGCATCCCCTTAAAGAGGCATGACTACTCAGTCTCACATGATCATCGTGGCTCACCCATTCACAGTCCACAGTCACATGTTAAGGCATGGGCATCAGCTATGGTGGAGTGCAAAGAGGGATATAATTGCCACAACTCCCACAGTCTAGTGAGCACTGACTAACGTTTATGAAGCACGGATAACTTTCGCCCCACAGAAGTAGAGGAAACGTCCCCCAGAAATAGACAGTACGTCAATTTTATATTAATACCTGGCACAAAATGGGCAATAAATGTGATAATGAAGGGACCATGGAAAATGTTACACTTAAGTTGGTCCTAGAGTGTTTAGAAAGTTTTCGGCATTTTGATTTTTTGGGGTTTTACTTTTTTTTGGATAATGTATATTGGGTAGAAGGCTTACTGTATCATAGACTGTTGTTATATGGGCTAGATGTAGAATTAGGAACAAGGGAGTTTCATTCACTATGAGGAGTAAATGGAAATAAAATTGACATGGTGAATTAAAAAGAGATCACTTTGAAAGACCTAGTATATGTCAATATTTTCTCCCTTTATTTAAAGCCTTACTAAAAAAAAGTTGGGCTTTAGAACCATTTGAGATTTGTAAAATTGACACAATAGAACACAAAAAGTAGTTCCTTGTTGCTCAGAAATATTGCCATGCCAATATGGAGTCTGTCAGAAAAAGAAACAAAGGAATCTATAAGTTGTTTTTAAATTGATTTATTTGCTGGATTAAACCAGTTTTACCACCTAGAATTGTTTTTGCCTCATCAGTGTGATGGAATCAGTGGGCTGGAAAATAAAAAATTTCTGAGTTCCATTTTTACTGTGTGGCAGCTAAGAATTGAGAAACTTTGTCCAACTCCTTTTACACACATAAAAATTAAATTAAAAATGTCATTCCCATAGTGATTAATGTTTCATTAACTGACCACATCTCATACTGGCTAAAAGATGGAGCTGTAATTCACTGAAATTTTCATAAAAGATTACACGTCAGTTTATAACTACATTTTAACCCCAAATCATTCATTTTTTCTTCATTTTAAGAATAAAGGAAACACGGCAGATGAATTAGCATTTCACTTCACCTTCATTTATAACATAATACAGCATTCACCAAAGCCTTACATGCTGCTCTTGAGTTTATCAGGCATCTCTAAATGCCATTAAGAAGCTTACTCTCCCAGTCTCTGAAAGGTGAAGTCTTCTCTGAACTCCCAATTCTGCCATCCTAATAGAGGTAGGTCAACTAGCTCTGTGTCTTAGTTCATTCTCCTATTGCTGTGATAAAATACCATGACACAAACAACTTAAGGAAGGAAGAGATTGCTTTGGCTTACAGTTCCAGAGGGAGGGAGTCCACCATGGTGGGAAGGACTTAACAACTGGTAGAGAAGGTTTGACAGTAGGAAGCCGATTGATCTCATTGTATCCCCACTCAGGAAGCGGGGCAAACTATAAAACCTTAAAGCCCCCTTCCATTGGGAGACTTCTTCCACCAAGGCACCACCTTCCATAGCCTTCCCCAAAAGCATTATCAGCTGAGGACCAAGTGTTCAAACACATGAGCCTATATGGGGAGCATTTTATATTGAAACCACAATCTTTAACTTTTCATAAATACATCTACATCCAAAGCTTCCTATCAACCTAAGAAGGTTGCACAGCCTCTGTCCCAGTGTCCTCTGAATTCCACCTACCTGAACATCTCATTGGACTTATTCAATATGCATGCCTGACTCTTGCTTTCTAATATCAACCCATTTGTCATGAGTGGCTCTTTCTTACTGATAATCACATATGAGCTCTCAACACCGAAGATTTAGCAAAGTACTTTTCTACATTTCACTACTTTAACCAGGTTGAACTCACACCTCCATTATATCATTCCAAGCATAGTTGTTAGAGAAGGATCTCTTAAAGGGAAAATAATTTAGTTAAGAGGTACCAATGGTGTAAGCAGAACTATTTGGTAAAGGAAAGCAAAGGGACCATTCCAAAGAGAGGTTGGACTGGACTGTGAGAAAGCATGGATTAAGGTGAAAATTTTTGCCCCCCAGAATCATGGCAGACTGGATCAATCTTTTATGCCGTTGTTTCCCGAGATGCTCTTAAAAGGCCAACAAAATCAGAAGGGCTCAAAACCTCAATATAAGTGATGTCATAACAAATACAAAATCTTTGTGCATGCACACATGTGGGGAAATACCCTATCCCTTAGATTTTGTATAGCTAGAACAGCCTGTCTATAGCGTCAAGAAAGGATGTTCAACTAAAAAGACCTATTCCAACCATCAGGGCAGAGCTACCAAGATACAACTACACATTTTTGTTTTCTCATGTCAAACTGCTTTGACACTGCTCCAGATCCCACGACTGATCAGATGAGTGCTGGTTAAAATATTGGTTGTCCAAAAGTTAATATATTCTGCAATTTTTTTAGTCTTTGTTTATTTGTTTATATTTTATTATTAAGAAATTTTCTATTCATTTTACATACCAACCACAGGTCCTATTCCCTCCCTCCTCCCACTCCCAGTCTCCTCCCCCAAACATACACCCCCAGTTCCCACCTCCTCTAAGGCAAGGCCTCCCATGGGAAGTCAGCAGAGTCTAATACACTCAACTGAGGCAGGTCCAAGCCCCTCCCCCTGCACCAAGGCTGTGTAAGGTGCTACACCGTAGGAAGTGGGCTCCAAAGGGCCTGCTCATGCACCAGGGATGGATCCTGACCCCTCTGTCAGGGGGCCCCTTAAGTATATCAAACTACACAACTGTCTTGCCTGTGGAGGGGCCTAGTTCAGTCACTTGGAGGCTCCACAGCTATTGGTCTACAGTTCATGAGTTTAATCATGATAGAGGGAGACATCATGGGGATAGGGAGAAACTGGGAGCTGGGGAAGTTCCCAGGAATACACATGGATGACTCCACCTTAGACTACTAGCAATAGTGGAGAGGGTGCCTGAACTAGCCTACCCTGGTAACCAGATTGGTAAATACCTTAACCGTCATCATAGAGCCTTCATCCAGTAACTGATGGAAGCAGATGCAGAGATCCACAGCCAAGCACTAGGCCGAGCTCCAGGAATCCAGTAAAAGAGAGTGAAGAGGGATTCTATGAGCAAGGGGCATCAAGATCATGATGGGGAAACTTATAGAGACAACATTCTGCAATTTTTAATATTAAGGCTATATTATGCAACTTGGATCACTGTTTTAATATTAACTTGTTTGTTTGACTTCACAAACAAATAGGGCTTGGTGGATTCTCCTTCTCCAATCTCTAATGCTCATGTATGTCTTCGACACAATATAATCTCAAATACCAGATATTAAAAATTCAGCATGCCCCTAAAATTGAATAGTGGATTTTTTTTACACTTTTGTTTATTTTGCGTTTGTGTATGTGTGTGGGCACACACATACCTCAGTACGTATGTGAGGATCAGATGACAGCTTACAGGAATTGGTTTTCTCCTTCCACCATATGGGTTCCTGGGACCAAAGTTGGATCATCTGTTATAACAACAGGTGCCTTTATCCACTTATCCACCCCAGCCACCTACCATGTTGCTCTGTACACCTTCAGTGATGGAATGCAAAATGAATCTCTCTGATCAGTCTTCGGGTTTCCCACTCAGTCTCTCTTCCCTTCATGTCAAGGAAGACTGACCCATCTGACAAGCCCTTCACAGACACACATACATGTTCAAAATTAAGGGAATGTTAGGAACAGAATGTGTTGCAGAGAAGTCAGCCAGTGCTCCGAATCCTCAGTGTTTGAACATATTTTTCCAACAAGCTTCCCATGCCTATTTAAGAAAAACCTTTGAATAGCCATAATAAAGCATTGTGCTATATAAAACTGTCAAGTAAATACAATTTCAAAATGTCATCCCATAATGATATTCTCATTATTAAAAAACAGCATTATAGATAAGCTACCCATACAGCCATAATATTATAAAGCAAGCATTGTGTTTTCAAAATGTTAGCTGTAATGCTTTTCTGGGTACAAACTAGACTATAACCACATTTTAATAACACAGCATTTATTAAGAATTATAGAAACATCATAGATGACATACTGTTTTAATATACCATTTAAAACTTTAATAGTATTTCAATTGAAATGATGGAATCATTAGTTATGAACATAATAATCAGAATTATCTTCAGGAATGGCTTTTAGACAAGCTGTAATGATGCTCCTAAAAAATTTACTGAATATAGAATAACTTTGTTCTCAGCACTTTCAATAATATACTGGTGGTGTGATTTTTCAAGTTTTGTTTACCCATAATGAATTCAAGTACATAGCAAGAGGACGCATTTATATGAATCCACGATAGAAGGAAATTAGGAATGTAACAGATGTTTGAAATTACCATTCTAACCTAGTACAACACATCATAAACCTACTGCAATTAAAAACACAGAACTCAGTCTTATGCTATGGGATCATCACGGTGAGGCACTTTATAAATGTTTTCCCTTTGCTGCACATTTCGATTCTGTGATCACGAGACCATGGTTCTACAACATACTGCATCATCTAGCAGCAGCTGAGCCCACCAAGGTCTGACACAGCTTCTAACGAAAAGCTTGGGATGTCTTCTCAGAGGCAATGCTCAGAACAAGGATGGTATCCTTCCTGGTGTGAATATGCATCAAAATCAGAGACTGTAACATGTTTGGTTCAGAAGTGCAAGGTCACTTTCCCTTGGCTACACAGCAAGTTTAAGATTAACCTGGGCTGTAAAAGGCCTACAACAAACAATCACCCAAAACAATGCAAACTAAGGCTATGAATCTTTTATGAAGAAAATATGGGAAGAAAAAAGTACTTGTTTAAGATCAAAGTGTTGGGTTAAAATTTTAAAGGCATAAAACACAAAAGGTAACACAAATTGGACTCCGAAATTTAAAATCTCGGCATTCTTGGGCTTGCCTGGAATTCAGAGTGTCATGGCTCACTCTCAGTGGCTCTGATCTTCCTAGTGCCTGGAGTTCAGTGGCTCAAATCTTTCTGGTGCTTGGAGTTCAGTGGCTCTGATCTTTCTGGTGCCTGGAGTTCAGAGCGCCCTGGCTCTCAGTGGCTCTGATCTTTCCGGTGTTTATCTCATTGACTGGCTTCAGTGCTATTGAGCTTATGCTCCAAGTGCAAGTGAATACCTGTGACCTAAAGGTGAAGGAGAAATCAAATACATGTTTGGGTTTCATCCATCCCAAATTTAAATCCAACTCTGAAGCAGCACGGCATTGTTACATGGGATGGAGGCATGTAATCCCCGTCATAGAGGTTTGAAGAGGCTTCATTTGGACCAGTTCAGTTCCACAGCATTTCCCAGTTTTTAAAATGCTGTATACTTCATGCATTAGAAGACAGTGATAATGCATCACCTATATAACTTACTTGAAATGCTGTCTGCATGTTTTTCAGTAAAAAAAGGAAATTTGAAGACTAATCCCTGGATCCTAGATATCTTAAACAATGAAACACTGATGAGTATTTTGATTGGAAACTTTAGAAGGAAAACTATTTTGATAATTTGACCAGAGAAAAACCCTCTATTAAATATAATTTAAAATAATAGTTGATTATATATCAGACTCTTAGTGGGCATTAATCTCTATACATGTCATTATTTGGATGCTGTTGCTTATTATTTTGTCTCCCAGAAAATAATTTTTAAAAAATTGAGAGTTTCTTTTTGGTAAAGCACACAGGCCTAACTAGAGCTGGTCACTGTGCCTAGCAGGCTTTTCCCTCCACTGGATCAATTATTTCCTCTTTGTTATTTTTGATCAGAAAGCAGCACACAAAAAAGATTCTTGCTGGCAGACTTTGCCAAAGTGTTGCATGAAGTGGTTCCTAGGTAGCCTTAGATGTCTGCAAGCATGTCTACAGTTTTCATCACCTGAAGAGCCAGTGAGTGTGGTAGGAGGTTCTCATAGAAGCAGGTAAGGATCTAGATCAGTTGTTTTCAACCCGTGGGTCATGACTTTGACCCTTTCACAAGGGTCACCGGAGACCATAGAAAAACAGAGATTTACATTGCAATTCATAACAATAGCAAAATTACAGTTGGGAAATAGCAACGAAAATAATTTCATGGTTATGGGGGTCACCACAACCTGAAGAACTACATTAAAGGGTCCCAGCATTAGGAAGGTTGAGAACTACTGGTCTAGATGAAAAGACTAAGAAAGCGCCCCGAAGCAAATCAGTAGAAGGGTGCTGAACAAAGACCTGGACTAGGAAGAAACTGAGAGTGGGGATTTCGGAAGAGCCTCTGCAACAGGAGCTCTAGAGCAAAGACCACAGTCTTAAAGTTTGTTTTGCCTTGAAGCAAACATGCTGTGCTGGGGAATGTTAACAAGCCTGCTGCTGGCTCTACAGGACTGTGTGTGTGTGAGGATACAACATGAAATACCTGGATGCTTTGTTAGGCAGAAGCTGGTTGCTCAAAGCAACCTGAGCAAAAGGTAAGAACTGGCTCTTACTGCCTGGTGTGGCTGTGTCATCGTTCTGGATATAGGTGGGGAATCCCATGGTTACTGTGTTTCCTGTTAAATTCTTCTGCTGTATGGGCCTACCCCACATCAGATCTGAAGCCGCCATTACAGTTCAAAGTTTCTAAGGTCTAGTATTAATATTAGAATGCTAATTAAGCTCTCTAACTAGATTCAAATCCTAATTTTACAAAGGTTACTATAAAATTCCTGACTTGAGCTTTTAATTTTGATACAGTTTACTTGTTTCCTAAGAGATCCTTTTGCAGTTGGAGGCTTTATCCCCAGCATGATGATAATGAGAAGTGTCAGGAGCTTTAAAAGGTGTGATCTAGTAGGAAGTCATTAGGTATTTTGAGAGGATGGGGATCTTTTGTGAGTTCTGGGAGGGGGCGAGTAATTATAAAAGCAGCAAATTTGGCCACTTTGTCTCCTCTGCTGGTGCAACAAGTAATCCCTTGCTGCTGATGCTCTCTTCCCATTGCTGTTGGTATGAAGGAATAGCTTTGGCATAGGGCTTATGCTTATGACTTAAACTTGGAAATGTCAAAACTGTAAGCTAAATAAATCACTTCTGATTAAAAATAAATAAACATACTTTGGAAAGAAATTATAAATGAGAAGTCAGGAAATTGCCTGGAGAAATTTCATATATTTATCTGATAAAATGTTTGTGTCCATTCAAAAATTCTTTATAATCATTAACAAGAAGGTAAGCAATGTGAGAAAGAAAATATGAGAGGAAAAGAAAGATACATAATTAAGGAAGACTTGACTGGCAGAAAAGCACCTGAAAACATGGTAAATTATTGAAAATAAGGAAAAGAAATTGAAGCCTCAATGAGATGCCACTACATGTGGCATGAAGAAGTGAAGATTAAAGATTGCCAAAACAAAGGGTTGGAAAGTCAGTTATTGGTGAGGATGTAAAATGGTATCATCATGGAAAGAAGAAAGTAAAAAATTACATGTAACAGTTGATTCCCAAGGCCACTTCTAGACAGTTACTCAAGAGAAACCAAAGCATGTGTTCCCAAAGGCATGAATGATTAAACTGGAAAGTTGTATCAATGTGCCACAATTGTGTATGAATACACACGAATAAACATTGTCATAGTCTTTTTTTGTTTTTTGTTTTTTGTTTTTCGAGACAGGGTTTCTCTGTGTAGCTTTGCGCCTTTCCTGGAACTCACTTGGTAGCCCAGGCTGGCCTCGAACTCACAGAGATCCGCCTGTCTCTGCCTCCCGAGTGCTGGGATCAAAGGCGTGTGCCACCACCGCCCGGTGAACATTGTCATAGTCTTATAATGTGCTACTCAGTAATAAAAAGGAACCATCAATATTTACAACCTGCAAAAATCTCTTTTCTTTGGGGCACAAAAAAGCAAGACAAGAGAAGCATTGCACTATGTGGTTTGATGCACACAAAATTTTAGACAAAGATAAAACTATAATGTAGGAAGAATTAGAGGCTGAAACTTGATCTGATTCTACATAGCACCCAAATTCTTCTCAAGTCTGTTTAAATAGAATAACAATGCCTTCTATAACATGGCATTTGTAGTACAGTAATGGTGCTAATATTTCTTCTGAATTGAAACATTTTACACTGGACAGAAGAAAGCCTAGGAAGACTCAGGAGGAAAACTAATACAATTCCCAAGGCACAGGAAGCAAAGAAAACTACAAGGTTCATGAGCCTCTTCCCTAGGCTATAAACTAAAGAAGTACTGTAAACAATGTCTGCAAGAAAGGAGATTTTCTGGTGGAGCTGTCTACAGAGATTACCAGGGATCTCCATGGACATGGCTTTCATAAGTCAACATCAGTTCTATGATGCCCTTTGTGATGATGCACCTGCCTTTGAGGCACCCATACTTCATGTATTCATTAAACTCAACAATGGGAGGAATCATTTATTCAGTCTCTTTTCAGTGCCAGATCTGGGGTGAACAATGTTTGTTCACCTCTCCCCAGGAAAGTACATAAAACAGTGTTGCTATGTTCCTGTAATTAAGAAAAACCATGTATGACTCAATCAATTATACTGATAATAGAAATAAAATTATATATCACTAATACACTCTCTAAGAACAGACAAGGCCTGCTTTGACTTTGACCATTTGCTGTTTCCTGTGGATGTTTAAGTATAAATTTCTTTCCCACCACTCTTTCAAATTTCAGAAGAGAAAGATGATATAAAGGATTTTGAGTTATTTTTCATGCATTTGAACAGCATAGATTTCCCATAGTCTGTAAGACCTTTCTTGAACAAATATTCCATGTGCTCTCTATTATAGACATAGAATACTTTAAAACCTGATAGCAAATCTAACATAATCCTTCTGCACTACATGACCTGGGGTTTTGGACCATGGAAATAACTTAAAAATTAAAAATTGC